>CAJVRM010000322.1:7693-32470 GCA_911693285.1 Hymenoscyphus albidus | reverse complement strand
GCTAGGGGCGAGGGGGGGTAAGAGAGGAAAATGAGGAAATGTGACGGGAGGTGGTCAGTACGGTAGTGGAGACTATCACGCTCACATTTAAGGTTGCTGGATGCAGGGATGGGGCCTTGCTAGGTGGTGATGTACTAGGGTCTTCATCACTGCACGCGAGGGTTCGTGGGGTGGCTCGGGTGTGGTAGTGGTGTGAGGCTATTTCTGTTTTTATTTCTGTGGTGAGGGGGAGGGGGACTGGTACCAAGACCTGTCTATACCTTTCTGCTCTATGCCTACTCGTACGCAATACTGACAGCCTACGACATTGGCAGCGTGTTGGTCTGATATTGGCGCTGTCACTGACACTGGATTACGCAGCTAGTGAGTCTCTACTGTACCGTACCTATCGTACCTACTGTATAGATACCGCGAAAAAGGCTCTAGCACCAACATACCCACTCACTCCCACCTATACCCACCACCTATACCCACTACCCCGCCAAGTTCTGTACTCAGCCCAGTACGGCACGTCTCTGTAGCTGCCACTGCTCGTACCCAACGCCCAGGCATTCGAGTTTTCCGAAGATACTCGAGCGGCGCTTGTGGTGTGCAGTCGTAGGCACTCGAATCTTTACCGAGTCCAGTATCCCTCTACCATACCTATTCTGCGAGTCTGCTCCCACGCAGACCTACTAGTGTAGTGACACTCTATTGCCACCTACACCTACACCTACACCCACCGCGACTGCCACTGCCACTACTACTGCCACTCTAGCCCATACCCACCATTCCACGTCCCGAGGCCGTCTTGTACTACCACCACCACCATCTCCTCCACCACCGAAGGCTGTCTCTTCCACTCCCGCGCTGCACGCCGCTCCAATCTGCATCCAAAGAAGGGTCTCACCGCATCGCGGGGCTACGGGAGGATCCTATCAACGACCTCATACCCTGGAAATCCCAAGGCCCATCCACACACCCCTCCTTCCAGCCCTCGCTCAGAAAAGCAGCCTGCCGCCCTCGGAATCAGGTATAGCAGTCTAGAGCCAGAGGGGCCCGAAGGGTCATATATCTGGACGTCGAACGTCGAACGTCGAACCTAGTCGCCCGACGTCCTTGAACCACTATCAGAATTCCCGCCGTCAAGAAATCGCGCTCTTTTAGGAGCTTGCGTCTGGCTGGCAACGGGCAACTGGCGACGCACCAAGCTAGAACCATCAATTAGATCACCAGCGGTCAACAGTCATCATCTACCGACAGTAGCTTGACAGCTCCCGAGCTTCGACAAGCAGCTTCCCCTCAGCACCTCTCAGGCCAAGTCCGTCTGAGGGCGCAATCGTCGCGAAACGAGCAGACATTGCTTCGGCGTAGGTCTCCGTGCAGCCTCGCAGTGAGTGTCAGCGCACCGAAGAACGTTACGCAAGATTCGTATCATACAGTACGGCGAAGTGGTCGACTGTTCCGGCCCGCAGACAATCGAAGCCGAATTCAGATGCTAGCTGATATTAGTTGATCTAATCTTCGCTCAGCCGCCGACGCAAACACCGCTCATGAGATCCAATTCCGACTTTCCCACCAAAGTTTATCGAGGTCGTGGGAGGAGGCCGATGTTGGGATCATGAATGAATATTTTGGGACGACAATGTCCCAGCAGGACCTGCAGGCAAGGCTTGCACAAAGAAGACGGAACAACGGCCAGCGCGCCCAGAGCATCTCCGTCTTGCCCCCGGGCTCCTCGAATCAATCACCAAATGGCAACTTGATGGGGGGAATGATGGGGTTGCGGGGGGATTCTCTGGACGACATCATTTCACAAAATGACATGGAATACCGGCGGCGGAGCTTCCCACGAGGCTATTCCCATCCCGAGGACGAACGTAGGTCCTCAATCATGGAATTTGGCTCGGGAAATGTCAATATGACTCTGGATGATTTTCAGTTTGGCTTACCGCCGACATCTCAGGATTCGACTTTACGACGATCATCGGTCAGTGGGCTGGACATGGGAGGCTATCAAAATATGGGCTCGAGCATGAATATGTCAGGTCACCAAATGATGTATTCTTCACCCATGGAACAATCAAATCCCAATGGCCTGCTGATAGACTCGCCCGCAGATCGATTCCCTGGACTATCCTCAGACATGGTCAATGATATGATGGGTTATAATCAGATGATGATGGATGGTATCTCTCAAGACGATTCGTCAATGTCACTCTATCAAAATCCCAATTATTCGCAGAACTTTGGGAATGGAAATATGGATATGATGTCAAATGATTTCCTCATGCCCCAGAATTTATCTGGATCGACACAACAGATCAACAACAATGGTATCAGAGAAGACGATAGCAATAACACAATGCCAAGTCTATCTGGTATGGGAGGGCCAGACAGGCCCTCGGTGCAGATACCAACGTCGATGAACATGAACACCAGTATGGGAATGTATAGCTCACCTACAACTGCCAGTAAGCCTCTCCCGGCGCTTTCTCGCGCACAGTCGACTTTCAGTCTACCGCCTTCTGCTCCTACAACTACGGCCCCGACGCCAGCCCCAGAAAATCCAATAAAGCCCGAGCCCAACTACAATGGAATATATTCTTCTAGCGGATTTGATATGTTGGGGATATTGATGAAGGTTGCCACAAGAAAGAATCCGGAGATCAACATAGGCAAGGTTGACCTGTCATGTGCATTTGTTGTTTGTGACATCACGATGCCAGATTGTCCTATTGTTTACGTCTCCGATATCTTTGAACGTTTGACGGGATATAGCAAATACGAGGTTACAGGCCAGAATTGTCGCTTTTTGCAGTCACCAGAAGGAAAAGTCGAAGCAGGATTACGAAGAGAATTTGTTGACAACGATTCCGTCTATTATTTGAAAAAGCGAATCGGCGAAAAAAAGGAAGCGCAGCGAAGTTTGATCAATTACCGAAAGGGGGGGCAACCTTTTATGAACCTTCTCACCATGATACCCATCTGCGGCGATGACAATACTGATGAAATCAAATATTTTGTGGGATTTCAGGTGGACTTGGTTGAAAAACCTACATCAGTGGAAGGCAAAAACGCGAGTGGCTTGTATACGGTTGACTACTCTCAGGGACAATTACCCAGATATGTCTGGCAGCCTCCTGATGCTCTCGCTAACCGCGACGGCGGTGGGCAAACGATCAGTCGCGATGATGTTTCCGCCGTCCTCAGTTCCGTCAACAACCATACCAAGTCAGAATTGGCCAAGCGAATGTGGGACAAGGTCTTGTTGGAGAACACGGACGATGTAGTTCATGTTCTTTCGCTGAAAGGCCTGTTTCTGTACCTATCACCATCATGTCGACATGTCTTGGAATACGATGCTGCAGAATTGGTTGGCACTGCACTATCTTCAGTGTGCCATCCTAGCGATATTGTCCCTGTCACCCGAGAATTAAAAGATACATCTACCGGGGCATCTGTGAATGTGGTGTACAGAATACGGCGGAAGAAGAGCGGCTACACATGGTTTGAGAGCCATGGCGCCCTGAGTGTTGAGCAGGGCAAAGGAAGGAAGTGTATTATATTAGTTGGCCGAGAAAGACCCGTCTACGCCTTGGCACGCAATGATGTCGAGAATGCCGGTGGAATTGGGGAAAGCGAGATATGGAACAAATTGTCAACTTCTGGCATGTTTCTCTTTGTTTCGTCGAATGTCCGGACACTTCTGGATCGGTCGCCAGCGGACTTGATAGGGACTAGTATCCAAATGTTGATGCGTCCAGAATCCAAGATTGAATTTGGACGATCTCTGGAAAAGGCTAGAACGGGAAAACGGGTAACATACAAACATGAAATCATGAACAAACGAGGTGTAGGATTACAGGCACAAACTACACTCTACCCAGGAGATGCTGCAGAAGGCTCTAAACCCACCTTTCTTGTTGCTCAAACACGATTATTGAAGAACTCTTCCAGAACCATAGCTCAGCCTGGGTCAGCCCACACGGGGAGCAGTAAATCTCTGGCATCCTTTTCGCAAAACCCATCTTTGAGTTCCACCCCGAGCATGACTTCACAACCAGATAACGAGCCTCCTATGGTATCTCTTGGTATCATCACCCAAGCTGGCGGTGGTGGACTTGCGATAGGCACACAAGATCTGGCTTTGGCATCTGAGGATAATATCTTCGATGAATTGAAGACTACCAGATGTACCAGCTGGCAATTTGAACTTCGACAAATGGAGAAGAGTAATCGATTGCTTTCCGAAGAGTTGGCCGTTCTGTTATCGAATAAAAAGAAACGGAAACGGCGCAAAGGAGCTGGGCCGCTACAGAGAGATTGTGCGAATTGCCATACCCGAACAACGCCCGAGTGGAGAAGAGGCCCTAGCGGGCAGAGAGATCTATGTAACAGCTGTGGATTACGTTGGGCTAAACAGGTGAGTCGTAGAGATTCTGATTCTAGTGAGACACTTCGGCCATCAACCAAAAGCATCTCGCAGTCAAGTTCCTCCACATCTCGAAGTTGAATCATGCCAATTTGGTGTATACCCCTTTTCGGCATCGCGATGAATGTTTACAATCCTCGTCTTGTTTTTGTTTAACTTGTTTTACTCGGTTACTTCGCCAATGCGTCACACCATACTCAGCATGCTGCTATCTTATTGCGCAGGATACTGTGCGCTTGTTATGGCACCAGAAGTTCATTTTGCTGTTTGCTGATATATCTTGCCATTGGGAAATTGTCCTTTACGCTACCTGCCTCGTTGCTTTTGCAAACATGTAATGAGTTTTGTACTCACCATTGACGACCAGCACGTCTTTTGAAACGAGCCAATAACCCTCGCTTATTCGCTTACTCGATTGCTGCCTGCCTGCCTGCCTGCCTGCCTGCCTTGTTTTGTTTATTGATTGCTCAGCTATAACGTTAGCAGATCCTTCTATATATGTTTCTGCGTCCATTCTGAATTTTTCTTTGCTTTACTTGCTATGCCTTATCTACTGCCTCCGTTCATAAACATTGCATCACATCACATCTATACATAATGGATATTGACTAATCACTACCTCATATTACAGACTGGCCGCGTCTCCCCACGGAATTCCAATCGCAACAGTGGTGACAAATCACCCAAAACATCATCACCCCTTCATAAAGAATTTACCAACGGCTCCCTGTCGAATACACCCAATCTTAATCCTAATCCGCAAGAGGCACTGGTGGATGTCAAGGGCTCTGGGGGAGCGAGTAAACCAATGGTTCTTGGGGGTAGGAGTACGGTTGATAGTATGCCTGTTCATGAACAAAGTGTAGGGTTCAGGGATGGCGGGGAGAGGGGGATTACTACTCTCGTTGAGGAGGGTGAGATAAGCTGACATATGGAGGGTTGGCTGGGAAAGGAATGAAAATGGACTGACCCCAACCCTTTCAAATTTGGGAGGGAGAATTACTAGGGACTTAATTGAGTTGGTGGGACTTGGATTGGATTTCCTGATTGTCCTGGTTGGGTCACATTGGAGAATCACTTGGGGAATCAGCAACGGGGATTTGTGGGGGGGAGGATGAAACTAAAAATTGGGAGGCTCTTTGGATTATTGGGAGGGGCTTTTTTTACCCTTGCTTCTCGTGGGGGGCGAGAATTTCGGTATTCGGTCGGTATTCGGTATCCGGTATTTGAGGGACTTTCTGTCTTTCTTGGAGTTTTTTCAACTTATTATCCCCTTTGGGAAATGGATCATGGTGGGGAAGAGGATATGATATGGGATATGAGGGGGATGGAGGGTTGGAATGGAAAGGGAAGGGAAATAGGGAAATAGGGAGGGAAAGCGGGGGGGGGAGGGAGGAGAGGATGGTTTTTCTTTTCTGATGGAGGAGAGAAATGCGAGGAAGCGTAAGAGCTATCATCCACTTGTTTTGTTTGGTTTATTGGATTTTTTTTTTGTTTATGATACACTATGAGTACTACTGTAGTTTTCGTCTCGTCCCCCTTGGCTTGCCTTGTGGGTTTTTTGGTTTTTTTTTTCTTGTTTGGGTTTATTTGGAGGGGAGTGGGGTTGGGTTTGGGTGGTGATGGGATGGGATGGGAATTGATAGAATGGATTGATTGATTGATTGAAGTGATTGATTGAGTGATTGAAGTGATTGATTGAGTGATTGAAGTGATTGATTGAGTGATTGAAGTGATTGATTAAGTGACTGAAGTGGTTGAAGTGATTGATTAAGTAATTGAAGTGATTGAAGTGATTGAAGTGATTGATGAGGTTGGGTGTGAGATATGAGGTATGAGGTAGAAGGTATGAGGAGGAAGGACTAAGGGGGATGGATGGGTTTTGGGGTGTATGTGGTGTGAGTGAGTTAGTGATTTAGTGAGTGATTTAGTGAGTGATTGAGTAGATGTAAATGAATGATTAAATATTCTTAGACGGAATAGCATTTCAACCCAGACGTAAGTAAAGGTAGGGTAGAGTAAGAAGTTCAAAGTTCAAGATGAAAAGTTGAAGCCGGGGGAGGGGGAGGGGGAGGGATTTGCGAATAGCGGAGTAGGTGGGATAGGATAGGATGGGATAGGATGGGATAGGATAGGATGGGATAGGATGGGATACAATGGTGTAAATGAGGTATGGTAATTATAGTGTGGGAAATAAGTTGAGTTGAGTTGAGTTGAGTTGAGTTAAGTTGAAGAGGCTAGGACTATACAGGTAGCTATACTACGCGAGCGATATATAGAGTAAGGTAAAAAAAAAAAGTTTAATGCTTTGTGTCACGAATCACGTAAGCATGTGACAAGTGAAGACCAGGCGGCGTCCTGACAGGTCGAGCACTATCATATCTCTTATAGCAAATAGGGATGCTTAGACTAGCTAAGCGATCCAGGGATTTCATTACATTGTAATCACGTGACCATTTGCATCGCCAGTATCGACAGGCGATGCTGGCGATATGTCGACAGCATCGACAGGCGATGTAGGCGACGGCGGAACACGAAGGTTCTATATAAGACTGGCACGTCTGCCATTAGATAGGAGCTTCGTGCTCAACTTAGTTATCAATCTTATCATATTAGTTTGACATCTTTGATACAAGTAACGAGTTCACTTCCAAGTGAACAACCCGATAGTCTTCTTCTTATCATAGCATACCAACCAGCGAACACCCAGCCAAGTTTAGTTAGCCAGTTTGAGTATTCGTTACACTTTGGTTTTGGTAGGTTGGTTTAATTTACGTTTTTGATTTGGGTTGATTTGGTTTAGTGTAGTTTGGTGGATATAAGATAGTGGATATAAGTAGGTAAAGTGATGAATAGTTGGTTAGTTAGTTAATTGGTGTTATAGTAAAGGAAGGAGGATTAAATTAAGTACTCGTTTACGGTTTTCTTATATTTGGGTTTATATATGAGAGTTAGAGGAGAGTAGGATATTTCGTAGGTAATAGATGGGATGTTAATGTTGGTAGGAAGTAGGAAGTACTTGTTATATATAATACCTCCTCTGTAGTACGTGTCTTATAAGGAATATATCTAGTCTAATTAGAGGTATACTAGTATAAAGTGGTTTTAGTTTCTAGTAAACCCTATGATAATGTTTTGGTTAGTAGTACTATATAAGTATAACTTTTACAAGTACAAAGGGTGAGAGAAACTTTTTTAAATTAGGAATGTGACGATGTCTTACTGATATATGGTACTATGTTAGAATTATAACTTTAATACGAGTAGTGAAATCCTTTAATTCTTTATATAGGAAGAGATGTGTTTGAATTAGGGATTCGATAAACACGGAAAGGTCTCGTTAGGGGATGGGATGTGTACTAGGAGCAGTGAAGGTTGTTTTATGGTTGAGTTCTATGTTACTATTAAAACCTTATTATTATATCTTTTAATTATCTTTTCTACCTACTAATTACTACCCTAGATAACTATTTATACTATAGTAACCCTTAAATCTACCCTTTAATTAATTAGACTATTATAACCGTAATACTATAGAATTAAAGGTTACTATTATAGTAGTTATAAATATAATAATCTATTCTATAATACGCCTTTTTTATATCTTAGAAGGGTATAAAACGAGTAGGGTAGTAGGTATAGAATAAGGAATAAGGAATGGAATATGTCACGGATGCCAACAAAGGATAAAGTGTATACAGCTTTTGAATCAATTGCTAGAACTAAAACCGTAGGTACGAAGAAATCAAACTAAAGAGAGAAGAGAATCTGAAAGGAGCGAAGTTATTTAAGTTGTTCCAATGCCAAGTCTCGTCACGTGCTTGGCCAAGCGAATGAAATCCTGTCAAATGAAATCCAGCTCCGTCACAGAATACAAGCTATTAATACTATAATAAAAACTAATTTATATAAAGAACTATACTCTCTAGCCCTCCCTACTTTCCTAGTACCCTAGTTTATCTACTCTTATATAATTTTAACGCTACCGGCCCTAAAAGAGATAAAAAAAGCGGCTTAAAACCCCGCTTAAAAGACCCCAAAAACAAAAAAGGACGTGGTAGTGCGAGAGTTGGTGTGTAACGAATACTCAAACTGGCTAACTAAACTTGGCTTGGTGTTCGCTGGTTGGTATGCTATGATAAGAAGAAGGCTATCGGGTTGTTCACTTGGAAGTGAACTCGTTACTTGTATCAAAGATGTCAAACTAATATGATAAGATTGATAACTAAGTTGAGCACGAAGCTCCTATCTAATGGCAGACGTGCCAGTCTTATATAGAACCTTCGTTCTCTGTCGATCATCGCAGAGCGACTCGATCGCCTGTCGCTCAGAGCGACAGTCGGTTCGACCGACACCAACAATGGTCGCTCGGTCACGTGATTAAATACAAGAGAAATCCCTGGATCGCTTAGTGTCACGAGTCACGTGCACACGTGACAAGTGAAGACCAGACGGCGTCATGACAAGCCGAGCACATATGGGCCTAGGAGCTTTATGTGTTCTGGTTGTCGCTCAGAGCGACAGTCGGTTCGACCGACACCAACAATGGTCGCTCGGTCACGTGATTAAATACAAGAGAAATCCCTGGATCGCTTAGCTACCCCAAACGATCCCTATTTGCTATAAGAAACCTGGATGTGCCTGCCGAGGGTTGCGCCTCTTATTATGACAAGTATCACGTGAGCACGTGATTCGTAACATGGTGCCGGATGTAAACCAAAGGTAAAATAATCGTATTTAGTAGTAATAGCTTTTCTTTTTGTTTAGGCATAGAGGACTCGCGAGGAGTT
Source organism: Hymenoscyphus albidus (assembly GCA_911693285.1). Taxonomy (NCBI): domain Eukaryota; kingdom Fungi; phylum Ascomycota; class Leotiomycetes; order Helotiales; family Helotiaceae; genus Hymenoscyphus; species Hymenoscyphus albidus. The sequence continues at coordinate 23,266 of CAJVRM010000322.1, read as the reverse complement.
ATTGTTTTGTACTTTCATTACAGGGTGGCTTTACTTACTTTCGAGGCGAGGGGTGTGTTTTAATTAAAAATCGACTCTTTATATTAATTAAAGTAACGAATATTTCGGTAGTCAAAAATTAACCAATTAGTAGGAGAATTCTATCATGCGGTCTAATTGACGAATTACCCATGGTATTGATCAAATAGTCGTTTTGAGGGTTACCATAGCACACACCGACAGTACTCCGTACAGTGTAACTACATTCCCTACCCTACCAAAAACACTCCCCATCATCTACTTCCCACAAACACGTTTCCCTTCCGCGCACCCCTCAATATCACGCCCCTTCAGATTCTGACCTTCAAACTCCCCGGACTGCTTTTCGGAAGTCAACCCCTCATCGCGAAACCGTTTACCCCCAAGACGTACACTCTCATTTCGGATATTCCGACCCTGAGCCTTGTATTGCGCGGTAAGTTGTTGTTGTGTCAAAGGCACCTTCTGGCGCACTGAATCATCGTTATAGTCCTTGGATTTAGCAGTTCCCTGGCCATTGGGAGCCATCGGGGCTGAGTCATTGCTGATTCTTGAGGCGCTTGCTGCTGGGTCGATGTTATCAATATCTGCGAACTCCGTTTTCCGATGCAAGGATCGCAGAGATGGTTGTAATCTATCCATTGGCACCAGGAAGTACAGTCTTCTTCGTGGCAGGTTTCGTGTGTTGGGAGGTTGGCGGAGGGATTGTCGGCGGTTCGTATCCAATCTGGGCAGGCGCGACAGCGGTAGTTTAGTAGGTAGCACATTTTGGGGTTTGAAATGGGTCTGGGTTTGTGGTGGGGTTCTGGGTGATGCTTCTTTGGATATTGGAGATGGGAATGTAGGTGGAGGGAGAGATGAGGAGGTTTTCTGTTTCGATACTGTGTGCGGATGGTGAAATGTTTGGGATGCCTGTGCGGTTTGATTAAGGCAGCAAAATACAGTTGGAGCGTGTGTGGTGATGGTTACTTCTTAGCTGTGGTGCGGTTGTAACTGCACAACTTAGGATGAGGAAGTAAGGATGTTTTTATAGACTCTAAAAAGGCCTGAGTAGATGGTTGGCTTTCTTTGTGTATGTGATTGATCTTGTTTGGACACAGGTTTTGGCACCCTATAGGCTGGTTTATGTGCGGACTTATTCATAGGTTGGCTAGTGAGTCAATAGGTTTTATTGGATAGGTTCTGTTGTTATCGTTTGTGAGTGTAAGAGTATATTGGTGATTGGTATAGTAGACTTATGAAATCTAGGGTTTTGTAGAGATTTATTAAGTGATTCTTGATATTATTGTGAAGATAAGGGTAGACGTTTTCCTTAGCAGATGTATAGATTTCGCTCACTGTTTACTATGATGTTTCGCTTAAAGATTAAGGGGCGTTGCACATACTATTCGCGAACGACAGCAAGGGTGTGAGATTTTGTTCATTTTCTAAAAAGATATCATTGAATTCAACATATAGACTCCCTATGCCCAAACGCTCAACGTTCTTCCCAGGCATTCTACGCCTCGCTCTATATCACAACTCTGCTCTCTGGCTACTAATAGTTGCTTACAACACATTCCGCTCACACAAGTCCCAGGTAAAGAGGAGCGATCAAAGCTCTATCCAAACCGTAGTTTCCGCACTATTGGGAGGGCATCTTCCTCGTCATCTCATCGTCATCATCATCATCATCGTAGGTACGTCTATTTCTTCCACCACGTGCTCTGAAACTATATTCCATCTGGGTTTGAGTAGCACTTTGAGCAGCGAGTTGGAGTTCCGTGTCTCAATGCATATGCTCAGTTGGACCATAGGCTATTTGTTGCTGTTGCTGTTGATATTGCTGTTGATATTGCTGTTGATATTGCTGTTGATATTGCCGTTGATATTGCCGTTGCTGTTCCTCTTTCCGTTGCTATTCCTCTCGCCGTTGCTGTTCCTCTAGCTCAAGCTCTTGTCTTTTCTGTTCGATGAGGAACATGCTCTGACGAGCCAACTCATAGTCATCGCGTCTCCAGGCCGCAGCATCGATCAGTCTTTGCATCCAAAAATAATCATCTCCTTGATCCTCAGCTCTTTGGGGTTCCTTGGCAGGTTGTTCCAAGGGCCCCGTGAAGCCCTCAGCATCGGAGTGTATCTGAGTTTCAAGAATCCCTTGCGCGTCGATATTTGGTAGGGTGGTGAGAGCTGGTATGCAAGTAGGGCAAAGGACATAGTCAGCATAAGGTATTGAGCTAATGTGGCCCCAGGTTTCTGATTCGGAACATCCTTTAGAACAGGAGAGGATGAATGGGTCAGGTAGGTTGGGTGGCCAGACGACTGTCGGAATTTGGCCCTTCATTAGGCATATGGCGCAACAGTAGGTTGTAGCCCAACACATTGTTTGTCTTGAGGTGTTTTGGCGTTGGATTTGGATTTGGAACCGTGTTTTCGTGCTGGTGATTTTCAGGTCGTTAAACAGGTTGGAACTATGTCCCTGGAATTGTTACTTTTGTAGGCCTATAATGGACAATGAAAGGTTAAAGTTCAAGTGGGAAAGAGAAGTGCTGGTATGGATTGTAGGAATGACTGGACAATTTCATTAGAGATCATTAAATGTGATTCAAGTGCCGACCTCCTTTTCTCTTATTTGTTCAAGAATCACTAGCTGTGCCGCGGATACACGTTTCTTTATCCTAACATCGGCGCAAAACCATCCATATTTGATTGGTTCTCTACAAGAGATGTGATTTGTGAGAGGGTAGATACCGTGCCTTCACAGTTTCTTTATTCCTTTTGGCCAACACACTATTTTCAAATTTATTTGAGGATAACCATGCCGCAAATATATATTTCTTTATCCAACATAGCGCAACACACTCCAGTATTTGTTGGGTTTGAATGGCCACAGCGGATTCGTGGTATCGTGTTCTTCTAGATTCTTAAATTGGCTGGGCTTCGCCACAGGATGGTGATCAAAGAGATATTATCGCTGAGTCTTATTTCCTTGGTTTGGTTTATTCGTAGATTGACTGGTAGAAGTACTTTGGTAGATACTTCACTACATAGGCTCTGATATGATCATTTACTCACAAGTATGTGTTAGTAACCGATAAAGCAGAGTAGTGAAGCCAAGCTTTTATCACAAATATCCATCAAAAGTAGAATTCGTTTCTTAGATGTTCCTATGAATAATAGTTTTTGCTTTCTAACAACCCACAGCTATCTAATCCCTATTCCCCAACATCGGCATCTACAGTCTTGAGTAGCACCTGAGGCTTGCTCTTTTCATCCAGCTGGGAAGTTTCAGAATATCATCTGATGGTTCATGTCATTTTCTAGGGCTACGTTCATCTTTTAAGGCATTTCAGGCTTGGAAGTTAGGTTGTGAAGGATGAATGAAAGTGGCAATTTTACAAAATATTGGGAGCGGGGAGATTAAATAACAGCGTTGACGCAATTGATTGATATTCGTCGTCCTTGAAGTTATTCATCATATCAATATTGATGGATTCACTATCCACAGTCATACCTTTATTCTGTAGTAGTGTATTATGATTAAATGAGCTCTGTTTTACGTATTGGCTCCCCTCAATTGTGTCTGTGTTTGGAAAAAGACCTTGAGAAATGAAATCAGAAACAGTAGATATATTTCTACGTATAATTAAGCGGGAATCACACCCCTCAACTATCGTGAACAATATTGTCTGATATTACTCACTGCTTTCAAACATTACAATCCATTAAAAACAATTTCTTTCAACGCAAATAACAGGGCTCTCAAAGCCAAAGGTCATGATTGGTATTAGGAGAGCGAAGAAGCAATACCAAGGCATTGCCTGGTAAGCGAGGTGAATAAGAGGTCAGACAAATAAGAAAGGCGTGCATTACTCTGTAAACACCTAATTAATAAAAATATATTATTCTAAAGAACTCACACAACTAAATTAATTGAATGAATAGTTTAGAACAATTGTTACTTTTCAATTCTTATTATACTAGGCGAAATAGGACAATTGAGTTACTTGTGCTAGAGTTTTAACAGAATAACTTTTGATAGCGTGTACAGAGCAATACCCACCTCTCTTACAAGTATAGAGTCATTAACATAATTCTAATTTTTATTAATATATACATATCCTCCAGTTCTTACAAGAATAATTCTATATACCAAAATAATACACACAAACCTTTTCATCTTACAACAACCAATCCACAAATTTACCCCACCAACCCGTGGGTTCCGGCTCCTCGGGAACACTCTCAGGATCAAATCTCCCTGAAAACAAATCCGTCGTCGCACTTCTCGCAAACTTCGTCCCCTTGAGCAACTTCCACGCCAAAAACGGAACAATGTAAATCACGATCCCAATATAACTAGCGATGAAATCCGCCGCCGACCACTTTCCCTTGAGGAATACACTAAACCCAGAAATGAGAACGATAAATCCGGAACCAATAGCCCCCAACCAAGCTGCATATGGTTGAAACCTCCCTTTCATCGGAAGAGAATCCCTGGAAAGTCCCTGAGCTCGAAGGGCGGAGTTGAAGCGAATCCAGCAGACGCAAAGTGTCATCCATGCCAGAAGACCAGCTACGGTGCTTAATGTAAGAAGCCATCTGAAAGTTTGTGCTGGTCCTCCTTTTCCGAGTGAGAGATAAGCCAACGGACCGAAAGCAAAAGATGTGATTACTGCGTAGTAAGGAACGCCATATCGGTTTACTTTGGCGAAGAATTGTGGTGCTTGGCGGTCCACAGCCATTGCAACGATCATTCTGGCACCAACATAACAATAGCTGTTTCCGGCTGACCAGGCTGAAGTGAGAATACAGGCGTTGACGATCGAGGGAAGAACCTTGATACCGCTATTCTTGATAGCGATGACGAAAGGGGAAGAGTTTGCGTTTCCTGAGCCACTAACGAGTCCTGGAGCGTTGGAGGGGATAATCATCCCAATGAGTAGAGCTCCGAGAATGTAAAAAAACATAATCCGATAGGTGACTCGATGGATGGCTTTTGGGATAGATTTGTGTGGATTCACGGTTTCTGCTGCCGTTACAACAACTGTTTCCACTCCTATGAAGGAGAAAGATGCGTTGATGAAAGCACTAAGAAATGCCAAAAAATGACCAGTCGATCCAGTGATGCCATTGTAGTCAGTAAAAGGACCTGGATTCTTCCAATATCTGAATCCAATTCGATCCTTACTCGGTGCTCCTCCCAGAGTGATGACCAGGGAAACAAATATTAGACCCAAAAAGCAGATAACTTTGATAGAAGCCGTAATAACTTCTGCCTCACCATAGAATCTGACATTCATAACATTGATGCAGAAAATTGCTGCCAGACCAAGTGATATCACAAGAGCGGGGGTGATGTCCGTCCAATACGACTAGACGCGTGATTAGCGAAAAGACCCCTTACTTTCGACTTGCAATACTCACAACTATGATCGCTGCTGCAGAGACCTCCGAAGCAATTGCAATCGTGTAACAATAGCCATACGATATAGCCAAAGTAAAACCCAGAGCTGGATCGACGAAACGCGTAGCAAAGTGGGGGAACGATCCAGCGGTGGGGAACAAAGTTGCAAGTTCCCCAACAGACTCCATCACACACCACAGGATACCACCAACGATCAGAAAAGCCCTGTCATCATCAGTGACAATGCAAGAATGTCGAATTTCAAGACCTGTAACTCACAATAACAACCCCAAAGGTCCAGCTTTCGCCAAAGCAGCGCCAGTTCCAATAAACAAACCCGTCCCAATCCCCCCTCCAAAACCAATAAAAGTAACATGCCTAGCCTTCAACCTTCTAGCCGTTCGTCCCACACCACCAACCCCGTACACCGCATCCAGATCTCCAGATGCTCCCTGGAGAACCTCTTCATTTTTCTTCTCAATTGAGTGTTTCGAGGTGATATCTTGAACAACTGAGGCCTCATCAAGCGACTTCGTCATGATGAAGAATTCGCCAAGGAAAGCTTGAGTTTGGTGATCGACTCGGAAAAGCGTGGCAAAGAAAGGGGAATGCTTACCTTCGTACTTACCTCTCTTTATATCGATTGATTTTTAATCTTCTGACCCCATCTAGTTATGGATCTTTTTGACCGCCATCGGAGCACGCAATCTTTGGTTTTATGAGGTAGGAGAAGTCCGTAAAAACTCCCCACTTTTCGATTTTTTTCTCATTACTTGAGATTTTCATCACGACACGTGACCTGTGATGATATCTTTTCGTTCCTATGTTATTTTCATAATCTCATGGCATATTCAAGAACTTATAACCTGTGAATAGAGAAGTCTTGAAGGTGGGAGGCAAGTCTTATCGAATCAGTCCATCAAACCAGATTGAGGAAAGCAGACCTTTTTTAGCAAGTAGTATGTAAGCCTCTTATTCTTTCTCCAACAAGCTATGCAGCTATGGTTTCTAGAAAAAGTGGTAGTTGAGATCTTTGTAGAAAGTTCTACTACCATCTGCGTCTTTTTGAGAAGCTACTACGGGTAATAGTCGTAGTCCTGATCAAAGTAACGGCGATTGTTTTCATGCTGAAAATATTTCAAAAGAGATCCGGCCCATTCGGGTCCCTGACTTCAACTTCCTACCAGACCTTCCTCAATCTCTCTGACTTTTCTCAAAACAATCATCCCTACGTCAGCTAATCCGTCTTTTCAATATATGCTTGTGAATAATGTCGTAATACTCCGTCGTTGGCCCTTATTTAAGCTAATAAAAAGCTGAGCGATAAACTCCTTCACGGCCTCAATATCACTGCCATTGCCTCGAAACTCAGGATGCCAAGTCTGAAATGGGATCTTCCGAATCTTCTTCTCTAGTATTTCCAATTTCGTGAATACTAAAAGGATCTTTGCGCACCTTAATTCATCGGACGTCATCGCAGTAAGAGCTTCAAAGTTCAGCAGACTCTCGTACCAGAAGGGACTGCCGTCCGCGGAAATATCAACAACTAGAACAATGATTTTTATACCCCGGAACATCTGTTTTAATTCACCGGTTTCTTTTTTCCCGCAGCCGGCGTCTGTCAACCTGAATTCCAGAGATGCGGCTGATAGTGGTATAGTGTAAACGCCAACAGGGTGCAGACGAGTGATAAAGATGTCTTCGTTGCTAGGAACATCGTTGGGGTCGCCGAATCGTTTTGCAGAGCTGAAGACACTTTTCAAAATAAGAATTTAGCCGAGCCCCAAATCATCCGATCAAAACTTACTACGAAGCGCCGTCATCGAATTGATACTCTGCTTCAAATACTTCTCGGACTGCGGTTTGTGACCAGAGAAAGTACACAGCCTCAAATACGTTCCTGAAAAAGTCCTTTTGAGTCAACATACTTTCCAAATCATTGTGGGCGTTTTTGACCGTTATGAAGCTTCTTAGCAGTGTTTGAACGAAGGATAGTGTTATCCGCAATTCTCCAAGAGTATCTAGAATACCAGCCACTCTCTCAATGATGTTACGGAGAACTTTATCTTTCCAACGCATACGTTCGTTCGTATCCCAGCCTCCACTAGACAACGCCCTGATTGAGTTGAAAATAGTGGACTTGCCGCTATCACTGCTTCCAAACAAAGCGATGTTGAAACGGGAACTGGTCAAAGGATGTAGCGGCTCAATATAGCGGTTCATGAGGTTCTGGTTAGAGACACTCCCTCGGTATTGGAAGATGTCGGAAGATATGCTTGTTGTTCCGAGAGGGTTCGTGGGACCAAGCTGTAAACTTGAACGGTGGCTGGTTATGTTTCTTACAATTATTTTTCGTACCGAGTTTCTCTTATTCGTGTCATTGCTGAAATAACTAGATTGCGAATTGGAGATGTTTGCTTCTTCAATGCCATCTCCTTCTTTTTTGTTGATAGCCAAGCCGATAGTCGGTGGTGGAGTAGTGCACGTTACGGCCTTCGATACAACCTGCTCTCCATGAAAGATTCGGGAGTTCTTGTTCGTTGCGCTGTATTCGAATGACGATACTTTCTCGGATCGATGTTCCACATTAATGGAAATTGGCGGATTAACCTTCGAGTATGGCTGACGACCGTTTATCAAAGCAGTCTTTATATTGGACCTCAGAGCTGCTCGATATACAGCTGTCGTAACAACCTCATCATCAAAGTCGAAATCCGTATCCGATAGATCCGAATTTTCCGAATTCAAGAGAAAAGACTGCGAATCTCTGAAGGAAAGCAGAGAAATTTGGCTAATTCTAACCCGCTCAATGACACGACGACTTCCATCTTTCCCCAGAAGTGAGTTACGTTCAATTGCGGTTCGACTATCGTTTTGTTAGTACCACTTGAATAAAATGGAAGAATAGTAACTACCAATGTAGCACTGAAACAAGAAGATTCAATGCAGTGGTTTGGTTATTCAGCAGAGTGGTAAAACCATTCAGTTCCGATTCCATCCACAGAAATTCTATTTTCCCTTTGAGGTTCAACTCTTTCCCACTTTCATCTCGGCTGAGGTGTATGATCCGCTCCTCGATGACCTGAATCAAGAGCTTGCAGCCATCCAAATATATCTGGAGATCTAAAACTAGCTGCTCGTGTTGAGGTTTCTTCGCATAGTTTGACTTCAACAGGGGGCTGATTTGATCCAACGCAGCTTTGACGATGGTCAACTGTCCAATCAAAAGACTGATCGTAACACTAGAGTCGCTGAATTTTGATTGAAGTTTGATGAGACGACCCGAAGCTTTTCCTATAATATTGCTGATTCCAGCGATAGAGCCGACGAGTCCGATGATGGAGACGGGTTCTATGCTTGTCTTACAAAATCATTATGTGAAGCTTCAAAGATGAATATCACTTCAAAAATTGAAATGAAACGGTAAGATATTGAGATTTAGTGGTATCGGGGATATCAGGTAAGCCGATGTGGCCTGCAGAAATCGGATTCAGCCTGATCTTTCATTCGTACCAGTCTCACCGAATGATTTTGTGATGCTACTGCTCATCAAGACTATATATAGAACGAACTCAATACAATCCTTCTAATTGACTGCGTCGCCGCCAAATATCCACCTATCTTCCAAGTCGGGTAGATGAGGCAGTGGCGGTGTGTCACAGTGTTTATGATGGATGAATGCGTAATAAACAATGACAAAGGTTCATGAGCCATTTCCTACACTCAAAATTGAGAGGTTGAACATAATTCGAATGTCCCAAATCTTGTTTAGCCCAAGAGGTTTAACATACTATCCTAGGATAAGCAGAAGAGGGGATGGGAAGGTTTTACTTCTCGGAGTGCTGGATGCATTATCCAGCCTGATCGTGCACCGGGTTATTTCTAGTTTTGCCCCATCTTTACTGAGCATATTGAGTTCAAGTTTGGTGTTCTGGCAAGGCCCAGGAATTTGTGTCTTGTCAACTTCTCCTTGCCATGTCTCTTTCCTTGTACTCTGATTCTGCGGACCATTTCGATTGTTGACGTCAGACATACCCAATGCGACTCTTCCAAATTCGTCCCGTCTTTCAATCTGTCGATAATCCTTTTGATGCCCTCGACTCACAGGTTCCTATTTATCCCACGTAATACCGGATCCTCAGGATGGGTCCTTTCGAAATAAATTAGCTTGTCGAGGAGGGAAGAGGTCAACCATCCTCATTAACGGTCAATCTGCATGTCCGACTTCCTATCTCCGAGTCTCTATAGCATCCTTCCGTCAATAATGAGGATTTAAGCGAGTTGTCCCTTTAAGTTGTGTTATTGCACGAAATGGGACTGGCAATTTCTTATTTGAGCGATGAAAATATTTTTGTTCGTTCGGCAGAAGAAATGAACCGCTTGAGTAAACTATTACACGTGGAAAGTCCAGTGGCAGAATCATCTCACATCTGCACATGCATCTGTATGCCACGCCTCCGCACATCATTGGACGCACGTGAAACACCGTTGCCTACAGCTGGGGAAAAATGGATACCCAATATTCCCGAATCACCAAGACATCATTCTGAACATGCATTGATAAAAATTCCCAATATTCTTTCCTGGAGATGGCAGAGATTTACGGTATCGTCAGTGGCGTTTTGGGTCTATTTCCCCTGTGCCATGGTGAGTTTCTTCCACTATCTATGTTTCTAAAAAGTGGGATTTGTCACTGAGGTATCACCAGATGGACTAGGGGTGCTCATAGACGTCTTCGATACCCCGAAAACGTTTCAACTTCCGGTCGGGAGATTGGAACTTCAACGAGATGTAAACCATCTATTTCATTCTAAATAGCTGCAAACTTGAATACACCTGCGGGACGATTGAAAATATTTACTCACGTGATGACCTTTTCCAGAAGTTTGACGAATGGCGCGAGATCTGGACGAGTGAATGTGGTGATGTGGATATGAAGTTTGAAGCTTATGCAAAGAGTAATCCTGTTTCTGCAAAGAAGGTTTTACGCCAGTTAGCTTTGTTGGCGCAGGTCTTGTTTGATGCCACAGGCTTGGAGGAATATTATGGTATTAAGTCGGAGAGAGCGAATCGAGTAAGTTAACATTTTCCTACCATTAACATTGGACAAAGAATAGAGCTACTCGTAATGAAAAGAACGCTCTTCTGTTACAGAGTTTGTGCTGGCATATAGATCTCAAGTTGTGTTTTCTCTATTCCGCGAATTAATCGTAGGGAAAGCCGCCGTAACGATTCTACCACCTCTTACTACCTCTCACTCGAAAGAGTGCTACTGGTTGAAAAGCGTTCAAGATTTCATTGAGTATTCATTACTTCAACATGCCTCTTTCCCTACTGCTAACTACTTCACTTCATACAGGACTCCAAAGACCTTTCTCAATTTCGCCTCAAATCCGGCCAAGAATTGAACATTGAAACAACCGGCATTTTCCTTGAACGCTGCCGTCTTAACCTCAACTTCTTCCAACGAACCCATTTCACCCTCTTCAAGAAAGACACACTCTTTCACACATTGATTGCTCACCTCAAAGAGCACATCTCTGTCTTAATCACTTATGGCCCATCCCCCTCGCTTTCCAAACTTCGGAAGGGCGAATTAGAGTTAGTCAAAGAGTTGAATCTCCATGAACTTCGACGATTGGCTGAAGCTGCATCTTACGAATCAAAGCACGAAGATGGAGATGAAAAGGCTCGATATCGCGATCTCTCGCTTGCAGCTCAGTTTAGTAGCGTGGTGAAATTTGAACGGCCACATGCAGCTTTCAAATTCTCGATGAGAGATTTTAGAATGGACGAGACTTATATTTTGCCGTCCAATTTGAGCTCTACCATGGCTCTCCTGTTTGATTATCCAGTGAAAAAGGAAAACCGCGTCGTGCTTATTGAATGGCTGCCTCCTTCCCCCTCATTACAGGATACCGAAAGGGAAACAAGGATCAAAACTCTCATGCTTGCTACGCCCAAGCCAGGCCAATTGTTGTTACCAACTTGCTATGGAATGTTGGAGGATCCTTATTCCAGACGCTTTGGATTGGTGCTCGCACCTCCGCCGCATATCAGATCTGGCCTCCCGAGTATTCTCACTGCAGGTGCCATTTCGAAGAAGAGAATGCCTGCTAGTTTGAGAGAGGTGATGAGTAGGAGACATCCTGCTTGTGTGGGAATATTAGAGTTGGGGACGAGATTTGGGTTGGCTAGGAGGGTTGTAGGGAGTGTTTGGGGGATGGGTTGTGTCGGAGTGAGTCTTGGCCTTTATTTCTTTTTCGGCGTCTCCCTTTTCGTGGATCTTTTGGCGACCTCCATGAAGGGGGCTCAAGACATATATTTTGGATTAAAAACCTGGCGCACTTGAACTGACACTCCTTTTTTAGTGGATTCATAAGCGAGTTTCTTCCTTCTGATCACTTGAACCAGCCCTAACATAATACAGAAATATTCGCGCAAATACACTCCTTTTCTTCCCCTCAAAAAAAAAGCCTTCCTCTGGAGGTCATTCCGGTTTATCGACAACTTTGTCCCATCCTCTAGATTACGCCGAGCCCCTCTTCACCGGCCTGTTCTCTCCACAGCTCGATATTCTCCAAGAGCCTAGCGCTATCTACGATTACCACGGGGGAGGGGAGCAACTCACCCTCGCCAGTCATGCGCCGCCCATACACGTTGATCACCAGGTCCAATTGATTCACCCTCTTCCTCATTATGACCAAGCTCCTTCATACGACATAAGCATAAATTACTATCTCCACCCGCATAAAGCATCTAATCCGCGTCATCCACATTCGAGAGGCTATGATATATACAGCCTCGGTGTGTTATTGTTGGAAATTGGCTTATGGAAAAATTTGGATAGTGTTGTTGACCTGAGACTGCTGTTTGAAGAGGAGGAGGAATACGAGAATGGAGCATTTGAGAGGATTAGGCAGGAGTTTTTAGGTTTGTGTGGAAGACTTGATGGGTGAGTTTTCTTTGATTTTCGTTCCAACACTCCTACCTCTTGGTCTCTCTTCATTCCATTTAGGTGATTGTGGAAGGCAATCTAGGCTAATCCAAAGCAGACTAACAGGCTCAATATACGCCAATGTTGTGAGGAAATGCCTATCGATCAATGCACGAGATAGGACTGAGGAGGAAAGGAGAGAGCTATCAGGGTTTTGGAGAGAGACTATGGTTATATTGGACAAGTGCTGTGCCTAAGTAATTAGTCTTGGTGTACTGTGCGAATGAATGAGAAAGTTTCAGAGAGGGGTGAGGTGGGTGCTGAAAGTTCGCTTAATTTGAGCGAAAGGCAGCGAACAAAACAGCTCTAATCAGGAACCAAGATTCGGTCAAGGTAATTTGATATAAGACTGCGACATAATCCACATGAAAAATAAATTGTTCCAATTCTGCGAGACTCAATAATTACGGCATCCTGTGACAGACGTGCTTCAGGTAGAACTCAGAACAATTAACACTCTATTCTTAGGACAAAAGACGAGGAAAGAAGGAGAGCTCGAGAGAGCTGGGAACTAAATACAGGTCGTGCGCGCTAGCGCCTCGCTAAGCGAGCATGTGACATCCAGCCCTCGTGACCATAACCGTCACACATCCTGAATGTACTAAAAGGCCGAATAGACTTAATACTAATTCGTAAATCGTAAATCTTAAATTTTAATCCTATTTAGTATAAAATTGTAATTCGCAAATTATAAACTAGCTTAGGGTTAGGGTTATATAACAGTGCTAGAATTAAAGGTAAAAGTACTCGATATAAGTAAATAAGCTTAAATTTAACTTAAATACTTCTACCCTTAAATTTATCTATAACGCTCCTTCTTTCGAATTTAACTTAAATACTCTTACCCTAGAATTTAACTCGAACGCTCCTTTAACTCTACCTCTCCCTCCCTTTATATAAACCTCTTCTACTACTAAATAACCTCTTCTACTACTAAATAACCTCTTCTACTACTAAATAACCTCTTCTACTACTAAATAACCTCTTCTACTACTACTACTAAGAGACCTTCTTTTATAAACTTTATAAAGGAGGAGGAGGAGGCTCCTACCTTAGGTCGTATACTATAGATATCGTAGGTTACTGTAACGAATACTCAAACTGGCTAACTAAACTTGGCTGGGTGTTCGCTGGTTGGTATTCTATGATAAGAAGAAGACTATCGGGTTGTTCACTTGGAAGTGAACTCGTTACTTGTATCAAAGATGTCAAACTAATATGATAAGATTGATAACTAAGTTGAGCACGAAGCTCCTATCTAATGGCAGACGTGCCAGTCTTATATAGACCCTTCACTTTCCTGTACTTTGCCAGGACCGCTGGTCGGTCCTGTCGTTCCAGAAGTTCAGACCGATCGTCAGTCCAGTCGGTCCAACTAGTCACGTGATAAGATACGAAGGAAATCCCTGGATCGCTTAGCTAGTCTAAGCGTCCCTATTTGCTGTAAGAAACCTGGATGTGCCTGTCGAGGGTTGCGCCTCTTTATTATGACAAGTATCACGTGAGAACGTGATTCGTGACATTTCCTTACACGGACAAATTAACATATCTAAAATTATTTTATAAGCTAAATAGTAATATTAATTCAAGCATTTACTAAATAGACTTTATTATTTTCCTAGTTCTACTAAATCTATTTAATATATTTAGTTTTATCACTAGAAATACTCTCGCTTCGCTCAAGCAAAGTCATTTAATTTAATCTCTTTAATATTTATCGCGTACAAATGGTTAAAGATATAGGTTGCAAACGCTCTGAGGAGCCTGGAATTAGACGATAAACTCTACTATATAAGCGGGATTTGAGGTAGGGTAGGAGTAGTAGCTCTATAAATTATCTTCTACCTCGCTAATATATACTAGCCATTATATACAAGAAGTTCTAAACCGAAACACCTTATTTAATCAAGGATTCCCTTAAACCTCCCCTAGATTTAGTTTCCACTAAAGATATACCTCCCGATTCCAGTAATATGAAAGATACTCAGAAAGGGGCTATATACTAAAGTCGTAAGATTTTAGTAACGGAAATTCTCTTAGTTTTTACGAAGATGGATATCCTAGCGAAGAAGATTAAGAAGGTGCCTTTGCAGAATTGGGTTTCCTGATCTCAATGGAAATAGCACAGATCTTGAGCCTTGTGCGTTTTCTCTTGTCTTGGCATTGGGTCTACCTATAGGTAACCGCGAGGTCAAGCGGTCATATTAAGATAAATGAGGGCGGAGCAACCTCAGTCTGATGTCCAGTTTTGAACTCTGTCCAAGCTCACCTCCTGGTTATGCCCCAGTGGCTTCAGTTGGACTAGTCAATGGCCTTAATTTGACTCGGTACGTTGACGCCTACCCTACGCCAAGGATTTGCAGCAGAACGCAATAATGGACTCAATATCTCAGAACCGCTAATTTATATGCAAAAGACTTATTGAATATCGATCATATATAGGACTATGGACATAACTTGGCGCTCTCGAAATACGTAGATACCATTGCTTATTTCTACTGTGTTTAGGCAATTTTTATGCACAAAACGCTAGAAACTTCCTAGTGTTAGCACAAAGGTTGTATAAATCTATCAAAACCTAGTGGATGGTATCCACCTATATTCGTCCCGTATTCGAGGTGGATTGTTCCATGCGTCCGCCCTCTTTACTTCGAGGAAAGTTTGCCATTCCCATAATCCGAAGCTCGGCAACACCTTGAGTTGAAGTTTTTACGGTACTAAAGTATAACTCTCCTTCGCTTCGCAACTCCCCGAAAACCGGTAGGCAGAGCTTTCTAATGAAGTTTGACCAGTAGAATCCTACCAGCAAGTATGATTAGCGAGAGTACTGCTAGTATGGCTAAACCTAGTTTTGACGTTTTTGTCAGGGTGTATGATTAGATTGTCTGCAAGGAGAGAAGAGTTCTCCA
Source organism: Hymenoscyphus albidus (assembly GCA_911693285.1). Lineage (NCBI taxonomy): Eukaryota > Fungi > Ascomycota > Leotiomycetes > Helotiales > Helotiaceae > Hymenoscyphus > Hymenoscyphus albidus. Next base: position 7,956 of record CAJVRM010000322.1, on the reverse strand, counting down.
AGCAGAAGTGCTACTTAACTATCTACAGTGCCCTGGTTTCCGAAATTTACCCGACACCAAGCCTCGAATTCACTGAATCAAATCTGTTACAGTTTTGCCTACCGGTTCTGGGAAGTTACAGAGTAAGGAATAAGACAAGTCTAGATGAGATTTAATATAAGGTTATAAGCGGGGTAGACATACGAGGAGATCCTAGAATTGGCTTTTCTACTTCCTTGCAATATATACATATATATAAGTAACTCCCGCCCCCCCCCCCCCCT
>CAJVRM010000321.1:1389-26001 GCA_911693285.1 Hymenoscyphus albidus | reverse complement strand
AGTTGAGCACGAAGCTCCTATCTAATGGCAGACATGCCATCTTATATAGAACCTTCGTTCCCATGTGGATCTGAGGATCCCCCAGATCCCTTGTCTGGATCCTGGGATCCTCAAGATCCCAAGATCCATCACGTGACTACATACAATGAAATCCTTGGATGGAGCAGCAAGCCTGCCCCACCCTTCACTTGCTATAAGAGCCCAATGATAGTGCTTAACCTGTCAGGACGCCGCCTGGTCTTCACTCGTCACATGCTAACACGTGATTCGTGACACTAGAAAAGTATTATTAGTTTATAGAAACTTTTCTATAAAAGGTTAAATTTATATTAGTAAATCTTAGTTATAGTACTATAATCTTAGGCTACTATAGAACCTTATTATATAAGTATAGCTTTTATAAAAGTAGTTTTATCTAATAGTAATATAGTTAATGTCACGGATGCCAACAAAGGATAAAGTGTATACAGCTTTTGAATCAATTGCTAGAACTAAAACCGTAGGTACGAAGAAATCAAACTAAAGAGAGAAGAGAATCTGAAAGGAGCGAAGTTATTTAAGTTGTTCCAATGCCAAGTCTCGTCACGTGCTTGGCCAAGCGAATGAAATCCTGTCAAATGAAATCCAGCTCCGTCACAGTTAATATTTAGGAAATTTAAATAGCTACTATATTTAGTTTATATCTATTACTTCTTTATTATTTTATAATACTTTAGCTTAAAGTAATACATACTTTAGAGTAGTTTCTTTAGCTTATATCCTTAATAAAGCTTTATATAAAGGTAAAAACCCTATATTCTTCTATATTTATTCTATAGATTATAGCTCCGCGCTAGTAGTCCTAGACTTTACGAACTTTAAAGGTCTATATATAAGTAGCTTATAGCTATACTTACTTCCCACTATAGCGGCGGTTCGCTACCTTAGTATATCTCTATATACTTTATTTAGAAATAGCCTTTATCTAGTAGCCTAAATACTACTTATAAGGTTTTAAATAATCTTATAAATACCTAGGAAGCTATTTAACCTAAACACTATTCTACTTATATCTATAGCAATCCCCCTAGGTATATAGCCTTATAATTACCTAATTAAGTAATTAATTCTCTTTTCTTTCGTACTTATAAACCTAAGATAAGTAAATAATATATTTTATATAGTAAAAGTAACTAATTAACCTCACTCTTCTTATTCTAAGCTATTTATTCTTTCTACTCTATTAATAATAATAACTATAATTTAGTAGGATTATTGTTTATACGCTAGTAGGCTTTTCTCTTTAATTCTTACTACTATTCTTAAATATTCTACCTATTTTATATAATTAGCTAGGCCTTTATTAAGCGCTAGGTAGCCTAAGTATTACTTATAAGGTTTTAAATAACCTTATGAACGCCTAGGAGACTATTTAACCTAAATATTATTCTACTTACATCTATAGTAATCCCCCTAGGCGTATAGCCTCATGATTATTTAATTGGGTAATTAATCCTCCTTCCTTTCGTACTTACGAACCCGAGACGAGCAAATCACGCTTTTGACGCAGGTTATTAATATCGCTGTAATAAACCCCAAGAGAACCCCATTTTACCAAATCATTCATACACAAAGATCCAAAGTAAAACCAATCCAACTTCCTCGCATACATGTAAGCAACGTAAGAAGAAAAAATTGGTAATATCTGGACATATATTATCTAAAATCTATACAAGAATCATAAACCCTTAATTTCCCACCTCTCGTCTCTCACCAAACATTAATAATTACTTGATTAAAAAAGGTATGAGGGAAAAGAAAACGCCCTCGGGTCTCTTCCAATCCAAGAAAGCCACATGACATGTATCCACGCCCCAAGTATGCAAAAGAGTCGCCAAAAAGGAGTGTTGGTCATAACATCATATACATCTCGCCTAAGACAAAAAACATCATGCCATCATGGGCTCACATAACATGCAGACTTCGGCAACTAACCCACCATTAACCGAACACAACGATCGCAACCGCCCCGGCAATGGCAAACGCAATCGGATTATTCGTCGTAACCGCTGCGTTGGAGCTCACCTGCGGCGGCGCATAACTCGGCGTCGAGGGGGTAGCGGTCGTGAAACTCGGAATGGGGATAAAAGTCGAGGATACAGGGGGTGGGGTGAATGTACTGGCACTTTGAGTGACGGTCAAAGGTGCTGGAGGAGATAGGATGGAGGAAATGATCACGGGGGGAAGGGTGGTGATTGGTGCTGGTGCCGTGAAGGTGGATTGGGTTGATACGGGAATTTCGGTGTAGTATGTAGATCCTGAAGATGTAGCTGTTTTTTCGGATGGCACGGTGATTATTTCGGTTACGGGGACGGAGGTGGCGAGTGTTATCGGGATGCTGATCGTTGCTTTGGTTGTGGGGGGTTCCGAGGTGGAGGTTACTGTGTATGCTTGCGTGACGTGGTACGTTTCGTACTGTGTGGTGGCTAGGAAATGGTTAGCTTCTTGCTAGAGAACTCATTCAAGATTCCTTGCTCGAGGAGAAGAAAGAGAATTGACTTACGAATGGTGATTGTTGAACCAGCGCTGACTGTAGTATAGTATGTAGCCAACTCGCTAACAGTCTGATAGACTTTCGTCGTTTCGTAGGCCGTGTTGAGCTGGGTGGTATATTGGACAATTGTGGTTGGAATCAGGACCGAGAGGAGACTGGTAAGAGTCGAAATTATAGTCACTGGCTTTCCAGAGATCGTTTGTACTTCTGCCAACAGGTTAGCGTGAGAGTTTCCTGTCTTTCTCCTGCGCCATTTCTTACCTGTTACTGGGCATAAGGAAGTCGAGGTTTGATACACAAAAGTCTCAATTGTCTTCGTCACTGGTGGAGCAGTAGCACTAAGTTGGTTAGTTGGTTATCCAACCCGAAGTATCTCAAAACTTACGTTTCCTTGATAATGGTTGGGACTTCGGTTACAATTATGCTTGTGCTAGTCCAGACTTGAGTAACTGTAGAGCCGCCAGCAACTTTGGTCTCACTAAAAAACAAGTTAGCATTGCTCTTCAAGGAAAAGACCTGCTCCTTTCTCTGTGTACATCCCGGCTTCTCCGAAGTGTGTGAAAGAAGTTGGAATAATAGAGAAACATTATCCGGTATGATTTAGGAGACCTAGAATATCAATCTTCCAATTTCCTATATCTCTTCGAATGAAAACCCACTTTCCAAGCTATCTTGCACAAACCAAAGTGAAGCGGGTGTAGGCGAAGCGAAGGCTGAAACCCCTTTGGATAGGATAGAATTCTTACGTTATTGGACACAACGACGTCGAAGTGGTATAAATCACTGTCCCCGTCTTCTCAGTCACTGCAGGGCCTGTTTTTGTAACCTCGATAATCGTAGGAACGGCAGTAATAACAGTAGATGTAGTTGTATAAGTATGATAATACGTCGAGCCTTTTTGAGTCTTTGTTTCCGTCACAGGACAAATTGTGGTATAAGTAGTTTCAACGACCGTGGTGAAAACTGGGTATGTGGCAAGGACACTAGAGGCCAAAGCCAATGCAGTAAATAAAGACTTCATCATTTTGGATAATGGTAGGCGAGTGGGATTAGCGAAAGTGTTGGGGTGAGTGAGAGATGCGGAAAACTATCACAGGAACGATGGTGATGTTAAATAACGATAGTGAGGAAAGAAATTTCCTTGGGGAGAGGCTGGTGATAATGGATTTCAGAGGCTGGTTTGTTGTGCAAGAACAAACTTGGATGGGAAAACTTGGTTTCTTATGTGAGCTTTCCCGCTGGGCTTCGAGCTGTCCCATCCTCCATACGGTTTTGGTACGTCAATTTGATAGGAGAAAAGATATGCATCGCCTGGGGTAAATATCACACTCACAATTCCACCTGGTCAAAGTTGATGATTGTGACCAATGTGAAGTCACCAACACTGGCGTTATGGGCAGAATCGAGCGATTAGGCCATATTCCAATGGCTGGGTGAGGCTGGTTGATCTGGCAATCGATATGCAGGTTCCTGTGTTACGACAGGGGAACGCCACTGGAGTGCATGTTGACCCATTTGTCTCTTCATAAGCACCCCCATAATTGGTAGCGGTTCAACCAACCAAAAAAATATATCTCCGTTGACGCTGCAGTTCTTCTCCGGCATAAGAGTGTGCCTGAGAGGCCGAAGCCCGTCATGAAATCATGGAATAGTTGGGACCAGCAAACTACAATCCCATCTTGCCTGCGGGCAAGGAACCGGTGGTTGACCTGGATACGTTCCTATGACATCGTGTCATTCCCAGATAAGGGAAGGAAAGGCCGGGGAAAGAGTATAAGATACATACTCTGGGGTTCGTGATGACAGTGTTCAATCCGTAAAACAGAACCATTAAGGTTACAAAGAATGTACGACGTGGAAGTGCCACGGTCAAGTTGTAGCGGCCGCAATTGCAAACTGAGGAAACACAACCACCAACCACCTGATTGTCATCGCATCAACCCGAACTTTTCATGATGGTGCTGTTGCCAACCTCCTTGTGCGCTGTGAGCGAATGAAGTTCTGGTTTACCCCAAACCTGATTCTCCAGACCCCGCCTCCGCCATGCGTCCAACCCCAAGCGAGACACCCCTGAAAATGCACCTGCAGGAAAATCCTCCGCACTTATTGGGGATTTGTTGATGATCCCATCAAAGTGCATCAAGCTTGATTGTAACTGTGGGCCCACAACTAAAGCCAACGAATCGCTAAGAAATAAGCATCGAGCTGTAGCACGAAGTTCGTATTCGAGAAGAGTTTCTTGTTTGGTGGCGGGGTTGGAACGCCGTATTGTAAATGATGAGGTCGGCCAGCAGTCTTAGCTACACAAGAGTCAGCATGCAATGTGCGTTGTTGTCTGGGGCAAGAGGTAGGATGGATACAGGGCACAGCGTCATATCACAAAGTATACCGCTTATCAAGGCGTTAATTCTTCAATCGAATCGATTAGCTGTTCTACCTTTACCTACTAGGCCTGACCTCAGGCTGTAAAATCCGAGCAAGATTCATCTCATCTTCTCAATTGACACAAGCGACGACCTCTCGCAGGTTCTTTGTAAATCCCTCGCTGAACCGCGTGGACGGATATGATTCCATAAACAAGCGTGATCCGGGAAACTAGAAATAGAAAATTTGCGTATGGAGATCCAAAGTCCGGTCCCTGCTTCCGATGACTTCATGAAAAAATATCCGATGGCAAATAAGGTGATTGCATCATAGTAACCAGGGGGATGGGAGCGGTAAACCATTTACTTCGCACATATGGCAGAGTCGTAGCATGTCGATGACAATTTCGGCACTGGAGGTTGACTATAGAATTATTTTCGCATCATAGAGTTCGGGTGTTAACTGAGGATTCTCTAAAGATAATATGCCAAGTTAATGATGCATCGCTAGACCTGGGGTAGAGGTTGTGGGCAGGTTTATCGTCGTCTTTTTCAGGTCGCTGTTGAAAGGCAGTTCCCTCAGCGTAAGCATCAGAAAAGAAACAACAGAAAGGAAAACAAAAAGCGCCCTAGACTCGGTACCTGATCTTTTAGTTTATTGGAACCGGACTTAGAATTTTCTTGCCCTGCGTTAGGAAGGTACGAAGTATCATGGTCACGCTTTTCACACGGCAGCTGAGGTGGTTGGAAAGACGCAAGGCCTGGTACCCAACATCTCGTATTATGAGTTTAGTCCGGTAATATTACTCAATCATCGTCGTCATCCGTACCACTATCCCAGCCCTCCTCATATGCCTCGGCAATCCCACCAAGAGAATTGCTAAGTGCCTCACGTTCGTCGACTCCAATAGCTCTGTTGACAATCTGTTGAAGGTTTTTGATAAGCAAGGCAACTGTGGTATCTGTAGATAGCGACGTGCTTATAGCCAGAGGCGTGGATAATTGTTGAATGCCAGAGAAAATATCAGGAAAGCTGTCAAGTATCGGATATGGCATAGCCACCGTTCTCCTGTTGTAGCATTATTAGTGAGGTTGATAGGACTAATTTGTTGTGGGAATTTTGATTACTGACTTTTGGATGATTGGAAGTCCAGCAGCTCGCCTCCTTGCGCGCTCATATCCATCATACGCCCCAGTAGGATTTGACGGGTCAGCGTCTTCGCTTGTCCTTGATAATTCTGTCTGCCCAAAGACATGAACTTTCTTGGATCTTCGTGGACCTCTCAATTGCTCTTCACCACCAGCGGGAAAGAAATCCATGTCGAGATTCTTGGTCTCGGAATATATGTTCGCATCCGCCTGCGAGAATATTCTAGAGTCAGTGCTTTCAGACAGAAGGGGCGCGTCTCCGTTGTGGACACCATTAGCAGCTTCTTTCTGGTCGACGCTCATTTGCAACTTCGCTATTGTTTGATTTCCGTTGGTATTCAATGAGTTCTCGAGAAGGCTCAAAGTTTCGCGATTACTGATTTGAAGCTTCAACCGCGAGGGTAAAGAAACACTTTCTACGGCAGTAGCAAGGAGCGCGGAAATATGCCACTCCGACTGCAGGTTGAGCTTCATGTATGGTGGTAAATTTCCAGATGGAACAGTAAGTGGAACAAAGACAGAGGATTGTGGTGAAATTTCCGATATTGATCGAGCGGCGTTGGATAACTTTATGAAACGTTTTTCCTGTATTAGTCAGTATGGTGATTATTTACAGCCGTACGGAAGTCTTACTCGAGGGATGTTTTTGATGTTGTCTTCTAATCCCCAAAACATGACAGGAGTTTTCCCATATTCATCCCTTATGCGATCCAAATATCGTGCGGCAAAGCCACCCCAAGCGTCGTCGATTCCGGACATTAGCTGGATGCCTTGCATTTGATCGGCCTCCTCTGCAAAGTACCGCAAATCTCGGTCTAGCAAGTCGTGCTCTTTGTCCAGTGAGTTAAAAAGTTCCTCCCCAGCGCCCCAATTATCGAATGGAGTAAGTGAAGAATTTAATTCGTACTCATTGAGCTGAACAACAGATCTTGGATGGAAATATACTCGGTTGAAATCCGACCAGTATCTTACTGACTGGGGGGTTAGCTGGGGCGGTGCGACCCCCTCTTCCAAACTTTTCTGGTATTCATTTTGCTGAATTACAGCCTGTCGTTGGATAACAGCCGGTCCGTTCCTAGAATGTGATTTAACATTGGAATGAGCAACTGTATCCAAGGGTTCTAACCATAACCCCTCTGTAACAGCAGGTTCGTCAATTTCGTATAATGCATTGATCTTTCTCATCGAACCGAAACCGCCTTTCAGATCATAAATGAGCGTTCTTGGTGTAAAGGTTTCCGTGTCATCAGCACCGATGCCCGGCCGGAAATGAACGTCATGGTCCACCTGGGATTCTTCGTCTGCAGAGTATGTGAAATACGATTCCTGGGCTTGTTTTAGCTGATATCACCTTGAAAAGTACTAATGTCAAGTACCCAGACTCATACCTGTGTGTTCCAGAAATGGGTGGCAAGGTAATTGCTCTTCTGCCCCAGTTGCAAAGTGATGATTTCGTGCATCGTGACAACTCTCAAGCAGCAAACACCGCGCTAGGCATATAAACAAGTCCTATTCAATTTTGGCCACAGGTGCCTCTGCAGTCTCGTTCGCGCACCAACCTGATATGGGAGTCGGCTTGTGTAATGTGACTTCGAAGTTCGCTATTTTAGGGCACAAACTCCAATTTTTCGGTGCGTTGAAAGTACTCTATTCAGGAAGGGACGACACTTGTGCGCGCTGAAATACATTCAGAGGTACCTGAAGTCCTCGCGTACTCGTAAATTTACCTAGCGAGTTGACAAGTCCAGAATCAAAATCCCTCGCAAACTTCAAGGCTTAATATGGGCTAGCGACATCCGGTCCGAAGACGCTCCCGACTCCGATCCGCCCAGTCGGATATCCCCGCTCGCCCCGCCCCCGCCCAGGTCTCCAGAGCTCCCTCCCGTCCATCGTCATGCCCCGCACAAGCTCCAAATGTACTCGTATTCTTGCAGTTAACATTAACACTTCCTCGCCACACAAGGTTCATCCTTCACTTTATTACAATTCAAATCTTGCTGTAGCCGCAAACTCTCCCTATCTTGCCATATCCTCAATCTCAAACTCTCTCCACGATGACTTTCCAACAAGAACTAAGTTCTTGGAAGTCTCCCAAATCACTAACAACCTATCCAGTTCCAGAGATTGGAGAAAAGGCACCCACTTCCTCAATACTTCCAACTTCATGTTCTAATGGCAAGCCAGCCATAATCACCTTTCTGCGACACTGTGGATGTCCATGTGTGTATTTTGCCCTTCCACAAGGCATGTCAAAACTAATACTGATTATCTATCGCAGTTGCCGAAAAGACCTTCCAGCAACTTCGCAGGTTTGCAGGCAAATATCCTGAAATCAACTTCATCGCCGTCTCCCACTCAGACCAGAAAGCAACCGACAACTGGGTCATATCAGTTGGCGGACAATGGGATGTACAGCTAGTTGTAGACGAGGAGAGAGAAGCATACGCGCAGTGGGGTTTGGGAGTCTCATCAGCATGGCACGTCCTCAACCCGTGGTCGCTTTACTCCGCATACCGACTCGGAAGGCAAGAGAAGATCTGGAACAAACCTACCGAAAGTGGCAGTCGTTGGCAAACTTCTGGAAGCTTTGCGATTGACGAGCGAGGTGTGGTAAAATGGGCCAAGATTGCAAGTGCTGCTGATGAGGTTCCCGATTTCAAGGACGCACTGAAGGCTGTTGGAGTGGATGGATGAAAGGATTTTGAAGAGAGGAGAGAAGGTATATACACAAACCCAACTTGACGACAAAGCTGTATAAATGCCGGGTCAGCTTATTGGAGAGGAGCTATCACGACGCCCTTTTATCTCACGCCATATCATTATGCCCAAGTCTACAAGGGGTCGGCAAAAGGACTTTTGATCACATTTCTTTGGAAGTTAGCAGAATATTGCTGTTTTTTCACAGAATTGAGGTTCGTTCACATGAATCTTCTTTTGGAGAAAATTTGCTGAATGCATCTACTTAGAGGTTATCTGATTTGAGGTCAAGGTCAGATGTTCAATACACGTTGTTTTAGGGCAGCATATTTGCCCATGTTATGGTTACGAGAGGTCAGCACAATATTCTAGTTTAGAAATCACACTTTAGAATTTTGCATTTGCCTAATCTTTCTTCCAGAGTCCCTCATTGTGCTATAATAACCCTCATTTCATTACATTAACCTACTGTTTCCGCTTCTTGGTTATGAAGAGAGAGTGAGAAGAGGCGTGCCAGGAAGATGTCTTATTTGGTAATTTATTTAGAGGTGAGGGAGAATTGTGGATTTGTGGTTTGTGGTTAGAGGGTTAGAGGGTAGTTGTGTGGAGGGTGTTTGGCGGAGGGAGTAAGTGAGTGAGTGAGGTGTGGCAAATTCAATTGAATGGACGTGAAGTTATATGGGTATGAATATAAAAATATAAAACTCACTCGACTTGTTACAGGCGACACTCGGGGTTTCTTCGCGTCTTGAACTCGAACCGGACATATCGGACTTAAGGTTGAAATATTTATTTTCATCCAGTGGAATCTATAATAGGTTCTCCTCAAAACTTCGTCAAAATCCAATCATGGAACCAAATATATCAATAATTTCCAATCCTGCTGTCTCTATATCTTCAAAGCAACAGCAACGCAAAGCGGGCAGAACTTATCGCCCCCCTCAGTCCTGCGCCCTTTGCAGAAACCGAAAGTATGATGCATCCTCTTCACGAATATCACTGATCATCACTGACCTTTCCTGAGATTGAAATGCGACCGGAAAGAACCATGTGCAAATTGTATCACTCGGAGAGAAACATGTAGTTATGCTGGTTCTCGGAGGCCAGTTCGAGGCGCTAGTACACCTAATATCCGACCTCAGCATGTTGAGAGCATGCAGGAGAGAATAGACCACTTGGAGAGTCTTGTTAAGAGAATTGCTTCCCGAGATGTACCCAAGAATCCCATAAAAGATCCTTGCATCAAGACGAATGGAACCACACATCAAAATGGAACTGAATACACGGTAGCTAGAGCAGACGAGAATAACTCAACTGATGAGATTCGACATGGTGTAGGAGTGATGAGAGTATCTCAAGAAAAATCTCAGTACAGAGGCAGTACTCACTGGGGAGATGTCTTTCAAGAAGTAAGCATCTTATAAATACCTCATCCAAGCTATCCTAACATCCACGCAGCTCAACGAGCTCAAAAATGTGTGGGCTCGCGTTCAGGAAGATCCTGGAGACCCAGACTTTTTGAATCTCGATACTTCATTTTCTAGCTCTATCTCTGTTGCTAATGGGGCCCCGTTACTGTACTCAGGCTTCAAATCCTCAACTTTTCACGAAATTCATACGTCAATACCAGAGAGGCCAGTTTTAGACAAACTAATTGACCGAGTATTTGATGAGTATGACTCTCCATTGACCGCGCTTCGTAAGTCTTATTGTAAAGAAGAGCCGTCGAAGCACAACTGACCGTCTAGATAGACTGTCTCCACAAACCTACATTCATGCAGGAGTATGAAGCCTACTGGGCCAATCCAGAAGAAACAAAAGTTATGTGGGTTGGAATGCTATTTTCATTGATGGCTTTGGTCATGCTTTCGTATCATCTGATGGATGAGGAACCTCCAGAATATGAAGGACTTTCGGAGGGCATGTTTGATGTATACAGCCTCAGAACTGCACAGTGCTTAGCGTTGGGCGATATCACAAAAGGTGCTCCGTACACTATGGAGACATTGCTGTTTTATGGGATTGGAGAACAAGCTCGGAAAAGTGATGGTGGAACTGGTGTTTGGATTATGTTTGGAACCATTATTCGCGTGGCCCAACAAATGGGCTACCACAGGGAAGTCTAGTCCCACAGAGCTTGTTAAACACACTAACAGATCTTAGGGATCCTTCACAATACCCCGAAATCTCAATTCTCCAAGGAGAAATGAGGCGTCGAGTATGGTTCTTTATAGTCCGCCTAGATTCCGTGCTATCGTTTCAGACGGGCTTGCCTGGAATGGTTCGAGCGAATACTTATGATACGGCAGTCCCACGGAATCTTTACGACTGGGATCTATCCGAAAGTATGACCAAGTTGCCGCCTTCAAGACCAAGTACTGATTCAACCCCGATAATATTTCTCCTTTCGAAGGACGGTATTTTGCTCGCACTTGGCAAGATTGTAGATTTTCTCTGTGCTCTTGGACCTTACTCTTATGATAGAGTTCTTGAGTTGGATGATGAACTGTCACTAGCGCAATCTCAGCTACCCGTAAGTATAAATCTTCTCTTCTCCTCATCATGTTATATCCAAAGCCGACAAAGTACCTAGCCATATCTACACATGCGTCCATTAGAAGACTCCATGAACGACCCCAAATCCCTCATCGGCCGAAGAGTCCAACTAGAAATGCTCTTCCACCAAGGAATGTGTGTCCTGCATCGAAAATTCATGGTCCAAGGCCGAATCGACGGTCGTTTCGCGCCCTCTCGAAGACGCTGCATTCGTTCCGCCATGGCACTAATTTCCATCCAAGGGATTCTCTACCAGGAAGCTCGCGGGACGGTCAATGATAAAATACGCTTTACACGACATTGGTACCGGTTCTCGTTCACCAGTCAGGACTTCATTCTTTCCGCCATGATCTTATGCTTGGATCTGCGGTCCACGAGGGTTTCTGTCCCTGGTGCGCGTCTGGAAGCTGGCCTGGAGCTCGAGGAAGAGAAGAAGATCGCTGCTATCAAGACGGCGTTTCGGATCTGGGAGTATGCGCAGAAGAGCCTGCCGGAGGTGAGTAAAGTGTACCGGGTTCTGTGTTATATGATTGAGACGCTTGGGATTGGGGACCAGGTTGGACTACAACCAGCCTCCAACTCGGATGCAGATGCCAACCATATCCATCCTGCGTTGCTCCATGATGAGCAAACCCATCTTCATGTGCCGGAGTTTGAAATTCTTGGTTCGGGAGATGGTATGAATATTGATTGGGTATCACTTTCTTCTGCATCCCTTTTTTATTCCTTGATTCCCCCTTTCTGACTTCCGAATAGGGCATGTGGGATTCGTTCTTGGATGGTATGAGTTTTGATGATGCTTTTGGGCCGGTGCTTAGTCCACCTACAACCAATTAATTAGTATCCTGTAAATTGCAATACTGATAGAAAGAAACGTTCCGTTGGAGCGTAACTCCAAACACGTCCCCACCATCCCTCCATGTAATATGTATTTCTCTTCTATTACTATTGTCCGCCTTGACGCCTCACCAAACAGTCATTTCACACCGTCACCCCGAGATAACCAGAAAGCTTCATTATCAACTCATCACCCCCCATTCATTTCATAGAAACGAGAAGCACGGATAACCATTCCACACGACATAAAACCCGATGGCGATCACCCCAGAGACTCGGGTATGTACAGTATGGAAACATGTTTACCCTACCCTACCGGACATTAAAGCGATCGAAGCTGAGGTCAGGTTACTTTATGATATAAAGGGCGGGTCTTACTGTATCCAAGACTACCTACCTACCTTTTTGTAAGTTAGGAAAGTTGGGGGTTTGAGGTAAGAGAGGCGAGCATTGCTCTGTACACGCTATCAAAAGTCATTATATCAAAACTCTGTCACAAGTGACTTAATTGTCCTATTTCACCTAGTACAATAAGCATTGAAAACCAACAATTGTTCTAAACCATTCGTATAATTGATTTAGTTGTGTGAGGTCTTCAGGATAATATTTTTTATGACTCAGGTGTGTACACGGTAGTGCCCGCCTCTCTTACCGTGTGTTGAGTTGGGTGATATCGTACTGTAGAGATGTTGGATAGTTGAATGCTAGGTAGGTGCTGGTGATTGATTAGGTGGGATTTTAATGGTGTTTCTGATTATAGATGGTATTGAGATCAGCTCTCACGTTTTTACCTACCTACTCGTAGGTACTCGTAGATACGAATTATGGTACCAGTAGGTACCAGTAACCGAGCGGACTTGCAAGGGAAGGTGCAGTTTAAAATCACACCTTCTTTCATTCAACCTACCTTCATGACCAAGGTCAAGGTCCCGAGGGGGAAGATGCCATCTCAACCTCGACCGTCAAACTTGACACAAGTATAGACTTGGGATAACCCTAAACCATCCCATCGCTTAAGGTGGTCTGAGCGCAGCAAGGCAGGAGCGACATCGTGATGCACGGATAGATTAAGACCCCAAGCTGCCCGATGTTCCTCTGCTGATTTTTTGCTTTCCATCTAAGCTAGAGCACTGAGGATTTTTCAGGTCCGCACATGGTGTAAGCAAAGCTATACTTGTATAGGTCACTCTACCGCGCGTCTCCTTCGGTTAACAAAATATAACCCTCACGAAAGGACACCTTAGGAAATGGTTCCAAAAATATAATTATTTATAAGAAAAGCTTGTCGTCGATTATCAAGCATAAAATCTGCAGATACATCAATCCATCCCCATTGTCTTTTCCCAATCTACTCAATAGGAGCAGCCGCCTTGACCTTCTTAGTCTTCACATCAACACACTTGGCACCAGTAGCGTCCACAGTGACCTCAGCCTTCCCGTTGTGACCGCTGTGGCACGCCTTTCCGGCAAACAACTGCGTCCCCTTAAGGGAGACCATGGGATCCGACGAAGCGCAATCGATCGCTTTGAAAGTGCCATCCGTCAATCCCAAGCAAGCCTGCACACCCACCAGATCCGGACGGAAGCCCGCGGCGAAAGAGCGTTGCAAGAGGAGAACATCGTCACCCGCGGCGTTTTTGCTGGGCGTCATTTGTCGGTCGGCGGCGGTGTCGACGCATGCTGCGTTGACCATGTCACCTAGAGTGCTTGTTAGATGGCTAGTCCGTGGTAGAGGGGATGGAGGCAATGTACCATTGTTACGGAATGTGAGGCATTCGTTTCCGGGGATACCTCCAACTTCGAAAAAGGTCAGGGTGTCTGATCCCTTGACGACTGAGCCGGCAGCTCCACCGCCACCTCCTTCCTTTCCTTTGGGTGCCTTCTTTTGCTGAGGGGCAGCGGAGACTGAGGCAAAGGCCGCGAGGGAAGTGAAAAGAATAGCTGCGAACTTCATATTTGCGGTATTTGGGGGTTATAGCTGAGTGTATCAAACTGATTATAAAGGCTGATCGAAAGAACGGGAATCGAAGAAGGAAAAAGTAAACAAATGGACCGGCCAGGAAAGAATGAAGTTTCCAATGGTTTTTTTTTTGTTTGGATGAAGAAAGAATCTGGAAATGGGTGCGGGAATCGTTCTCTTATGAAGATCATATAAACTGCCCCGCAAGCTGGGGATGCATCCGAAAAGGGAGACTGGAGACTGGACGTCCTCCGTACCGTACTCGGTACGTACTAGCCATGTTGTTCCTGGGATGATTTGGCGGCTAGATCGAGTAGACTCTCGGTACCAAAAAGAGATGAGGTCAAACGGGAACGGGGTGAAGCTTTTCTCCATTTCCGAGGTACACAACAGTAGAATTTCGGAGCAAGAATCGAGTCCAAGTAGGTAGGAGGGAAAATAATGTAAGGCGAATTAAAAACAGTAGGTATGAGTTTGTTTGTTCCTCACTTTCATTGATTGTATCTCCCCACAATGAACACAAGCTCGTTTAAGAAAAACGTGTTGTAGTCGAAATAAAATATAAGGTTATTATTATATCGTGATTATCCCGACTCCCAAGACTCCCGTCCAGGAGCCGATCCCGTGGTTCAACCTTAAGTCACAAGTTACAGTAACCTGGGCCAAGTGTCAGTACATCATACCCTCCGGTATCCCTACCGGAGGGGAACCAGAAACTTCTTGCCTTTCTGCCAGAAAGGCAAGCCCCAATCGTGGTATACCCCTGACAAAGAATAGGGAACCTCAACGGTCTGATGTTTCGATTGGCCGAGGAAAGCTGTCACAATTGCCTGTCAAAAACCGTCTCAACATCTGAAGCGATCGGTCATTCTGACAGCCTGAATCGTCGGCGTACAGATCAACGCTGATACAGGGATCCTTGGTTATATCCTTGGATTAGATTCTGGGTCCTGGTTGCTTTGGGATGGGGTTCAAGGAAACCTCGGTTATGAAGATATCTGAGGTCCTAAACTCTTTTTCAACACCAAAGATATCCTCGTTTATTCTCACGACTAGTAAAACAAGGGATTTTTCGGATGGAAGTAATTCTAATTGAAATCCGAATATTTCCAGGTATTAAACTGAGGTATAACGATACGATTCGTAGGATTGTACGTATATTACTCTAATATATAAACAATACTAGGCACTGCATTATATGTTCCTAGCACTTGAATATACAGCCTTGTCGTCGCCTATGCTAAGAACCTCGATTTGTATCATTATAGATATGTCCCCGCCAGTATCCTTGTATCCATGTTTATCTGTACATGTAAAGAACAAAGCTCAAGCTTCATGCATTTTCACTTTCACCTCGCTTGGGCATACAGTCAAGCCCATTTCGTATCGAGGCTCGAGGCTTGGATCCATGTTCTTCATGTCATCGAACCTTTGGAGGAGTCGGACGATAATATAGCTTGCCTCTGTTATGGCATATTGTTGTCCCAAACAGATTCGAGGGCCACCATTAAACTAGGGAGCGGTTTGTCATTATCAATCCTCATCAAAAACTCAAGGCAGGTCTGTGTGTTACTTACAGGTATAAAGTCCCAGCCCATTTTTCTTCCCTCCCACCTCTCTGGCTTGAATTCAGCTGCGTCTTCGCCCCAGAGGTCTTTTCTTCGTTGCATCACATGAACCGAGTAGCTGATTTGTCCTCCCTTAGGAACGAAAATCTTCCTCTTCCCATCTGGACCACCTCCGGTAGGCAGACTCGTATCTTTGTTAGCAACTCTGTTGTTCCAAGGAACCACAGGAAATAGCCTGAGAGTCTCGCTCAAGGTGTGTTGAAGATAAGAGCAGCTTTTCAACTTTTGAAACGAAATATCCCTATGCGGTACGCATTCCGAATACGTTCCAAATTCGCGGAGAATGATTTTACGCAATCTTTGATAGACTTCTGGGTGGCGAACAAGTTGGAAGAAGGTCCAACCAAGGGTGGCAGCTGTGGTGTCTCGTCCGGCAAGAAGAATGTTAAGAATCTGCGATCGAAGCTCTAAAACATCTCGAGTCTCCTGAGCCAGTGCTTCCAAGAAGACGTAGCGATTCCTCTCATCTTCTGAATCCCCAACGATTTTCTTCCTATCCATGTTTTCAAGACGCTTGCCGATAACATCATCAATAAAATTGTGGCATGTGGAGACTGCTGCTTTCCACCCTGTAGGATGCAACAACGTCGAAAATGGACCGTAGGAAAATTTCTTAGAGAGTCCACGAGTGCCAACATCGAAACATTTGGCAAAGTCAGCAACCCTCTTGTCGGACGTAGGATCGGTAAGTTGACTGTATGTCGATTCGCCAAGCAAAAACTGTGAAGCCGCGTCAAGTGTCAAATTGAAAAAAAGCGGTTGTAAATCCACTTCAGCTGTCCAGCCATCAGTCGAGGGGGTTGGCAACACGCTGAACAAGTTCTGAACATGTTCTTCTTCCGTCACAAGATCACTGACTTGCTCTCTCACAAATTGGGGTCTCAGCATAGCGCGAGAATGCTGCCACCTCTTTCCATCTTGAGTAAAAATGCCCGATCCCAGGAAAGGATCCATTGTACCTCTTCGTCTATCTCCAAGATCAAAGTCTTCAAATTGGGTAGCTAGCATGGCTTGAATGTTGGTTGGCTCCACAGTAAGAGTTTCGATACCACCAAGCACCGATGTTGAGAAGGTATGGCGGCCACCGATATCCACGAAAAAGTCCTCGATCACGGTGAGGAAGGTTCCGTCCTTGACAGCATTGATTGAAACCAATAAACTACGGTACATCAGCATTTATATCTCCCTACAGAGAATGAAGATCGAGGGGTGAAGGGGGAGGGGAGAGGGAGCAGAAAGCTCCATGTTGGCCACTATGTCCAAGATCTGAATTCATGGGCAAGAATCACATACTGGTCAATCCCAAAAGGGAGTCGGTTTGGGCGCATATATACTGGCTCGCAGCCGAGTGCCTTTGCTTTTTGTGCATTCCGGAATGAGGCTAACTTGGACACGATAATGCGGTAGAATATGTATAAGACAATTGCCACGAGGGCGCTCTTGAAATTGATGAGAGAGTGCATGATGGTCTTACACCTTCCGCTATCAGGTCAGAGAATGGGAAACGGCTATATATAGTAAGGGAGGAAAAAAGGCAAATGCAATGAATTGTTGAAGCTTGGATTGATAACCCGGATTGAGTAAATAAAAATCGGGGTTGAGTGAAAGAACGAAGCTTTTACGCCGTCGAGGTGAAATAAAAGCAAGCAAGAGTCTCCGAGTTCGTGGTTCACCACGGGATCCGCGGAAATTGAAGAGAAGCGGCACAGCTCACGTCGTCGCAACGAGCTGAATCGTGCAGGTAGTCTACGAGATATGGAAGGTTGGGGGATGGGGTTCCCAAATTATTGATACATGTTGATATGTAGAGCGTATATTGTGGTTCTCGGTGCTCCGTAGTTAACGTACCCTCGCTTCCAGTTTGAAACAAGGCCCGCTCGCAGTGGACAAATAATTCCTCATCATTCCTGTTTTTAGGATTACTTATACGTGGTTGCCCCAGAATTTTTTATTGGAATATCTAGTCAATATTTTGATGAATGATTTTGTGTATTTAGAATAATTAGGGCAAGAGTAAATTAAATCACTCACTCTTTGCTTTTTTGACCTCGATGACTCACGTGATATTGCATAGCAGGGTTTTCGCGTCATAGTCTCTTTACATTAATTAATTAATGAAAAACGTCAAAATGCTCAGAATAATCACCATCTTACTCTCTGCCATTTTCTAGCTAGGTATTCTTTTCTTTCCCCCGGTTATATATTTACAGTGGTAGTATTCATAAACCTCTCCAGCTCTTAGAAGTTTTAATTTTCCGCCTCATGGCCGTCTCTTCTACAACGAGCGCTGCAGGAAAACTCGAACTTATACCACCTCTTTTCTAGATTTATTTAATATTTCTTCCACTCAGGGCTAAAAGGTTAAGAGAGTTAAACATCTTTAAGAGCTTTCGATCCGTGGAAGGCTTCACCGTCAAACTCACTTTATTATATCGATTATCCCCTAATAGAGGTTAGGGAGTCTGTAGAAGGTCTTGTAACTTGTTTAAGCTGATGTTTGGGGATGTTTTGATGTGGATTTTCGTTATTTTTCGGAAGGTGGAATCGACAATAGAGGAAAAGTAGTATTATATAAGAGAAATAAGGGAAAAGGCAAAGGGAAAAGGGGAGGGGGCAAGGTAGGTAGGTAGGTGTCGCGTCGACCTCGACTATTTTAAAGACACATTAGGAAGAAGCGAGGTAGTACAACACAAGAAGCCCCCATATATCATAAAAAGAAAAGAAGATGGAACAGTACCTCTTGGAGAAAACTCAATTCGAATTATTATTTCGGGTATAACACACTCTATTTCATTGTAATCCCATAAATCACCCCAACGAACATTCTTCATATCAAACCTCCATCTCACCACTCTTTTTGTTCTTCTTGCTACGCTTCTTCTTCTTGCCTTCTACAATATCACCCGTGTTCTTGGCAAGGCCACCTTCCTTGATGACAATCGTCGGTCCATTCTCATCTCCAAAGGTATCTTTACGCCACTGTCTTATCCTCGCCTTCTTGCTGAGATTCTTCTTGTCCTTTCTTTTCTTTTCAGGATCTCTGAATGCAGCCATTTTCTTCAAGCCTGCAAATTCGTTGAGAGCCTTGTCAGGCGCCATGAGAATATCTCTAGCATTCAGACCGAAAGACATAGGGGAGGTCTCTCGATATCGGAATGTAGCGGGCGTTTTTGATAGCGACATTGTGACATCGAGTTGATTATCAACAAGTTCTTCAATCTTTTTGCGTTCAAGACGTGCGGCTTTCTTCTTGGCGGCCTTATCCTTCGCGTGATCCTTGCTTGTTTTGGACTTCTTCTTCGGGGTTGCGTCTGAATTGGCTTCGTCATCATCGTCGTCTTGGTCTTCAGAGTCTGATAGAGCAAAGGCTGGTTTATTTTGAGCTTCCTCTTCATCAATAAAGTCGGGTATGATGTCGTTGATATCGATATCATCATCCCACTTTGGCTTATGGAGTTTCTTCTTCTTGCCTGATTCAGCTTCAGAACCAGAATCCTCCTCGCCCTCAGCATAGTAATCCTGTCCAAACTTCTTGTTCATTTCCGCTTCCCAAGTAGCATCATCCCAACCTTCATCCAGGAATTTGGCCCAATCCTCATCCTTTACCTTTTTACCCTTGAGACCTGCTGCTCTTTTGATTTTATGAAGTTTCTCCTCCATTTCTGCAATCTTTAGTTGTCTCAAACGAGCCCTTTCGGACTCTCTTTCCGCTTTCTCGACTTCCTTTTTGGCCCTTTCAGCATCTCTTTGCTTCTTTCTGCTGTTTGGCTCCTCCCGACGAACGGATTTTGCGGCAATAATATCTCTGGCATAAGATTTCAGTGTTTCGTTGGCACCCTCTGTTTTCTCAAACCGCAAATTGTAAGCTTCCTCAAATTTATCCGCTCGCAAATCCTCTTCCTCGTCATCCGACTCGAGTGGTTGGAATCGTGCTCCATCAGTTGGTACCCAAGCTCGTGCCTGTAGGAAATTTGACAGGAAAGTTTCGGGGTCCTTGTCGGCTGATTCGACGTCGACCTTGACTCTTTTTGTCCTTGAAGGATGGACTGGCAGAGCAAAATCTTGAGGTTCCGATTTCCGTTTAGGCTTTGGAATCATGAAGCCACCATCCTCGTCTTCCGAGTCGTCGCCCGCCGCGTGGATTTCCTTGACGATCGATCGCTGAAGGTCAGCTTGCTCTTGTGCAAAAGTTCGTGGAGCCGAGTCTTCCTCGATATCCTCGCCATTCGCACCCTTCAATAAATTCTCTCGGTGGTAATCGCGAAGGTACATGGGCTTGTCCTTCTTTGCGTCGGGTGCAGCATCTTCCACATCCTCCTCGACTGGTTTATAGAAGGTGACCTTCTCGTCGTACACACGAGGGTCTTTAGATTGAAGAGCCTGGAGCGTAGCTGAGATCTCGGCATCTAGATCCTCCGTCGCAAGGAATCCATCATCATCCTCGTCCTCGTCATCGGATGACTCCGAGTCTTCGTCGTACTTGTCTCCGTAGAGTTTGCCATCTGCTCGTTTAGTAGGCTTGTTGTATTTGTCCTCAACTGTGCAACGTTAGTGACTGTGTTTTCGCACCAGCGCCAATGAATCACCGACGTTTCTGAAGCTCCTCTCTTTTCTTGTTGTGCTCAAATCGTGTTGCGAATTCCTTATTGATCTTGAATGCGGGTTCTGGTTCTTCCTCTTCTAGCTGGACCCCGCCAACCGACTCATCCTCGCTGCTACTGTCGTCGCTGTCGAGTAAATTCTGCTTGATTTTCTTGGTGGTTGATTGCGAGATAGCAACGGATTCCGCCTTCCGTTTGGCCATTGTTGATGCTTCTAGATGTGCGTGACTGGGAAGCTTCAAATGTGGTGGATGTGGATGGAGGTGGAGGTGGATCCGGAGCTCAGAATCAGAAATCTTTTCTTGTAAAAATGCAATGTCCCGTCGGCATCGGCGCCGGCGCTCCACCCAAAAAGCCGCGGGCGCGAGCTGGGAATAATGCCAAGAACTAGCCAACGGGGTTTAGCGTCACCTCGGAAATCGTCATGGTGCTTTCCATCAACCTGCACGCCCATAGCCAGAGCCACCTGCAGCGAGACCGCCATAGCCACAACCCTCAAGATAAAGATACGATACTCGTACCCCAAAATCACCCCTCGCCCTCGCCTCGCTCAACCGTCGCCCCCAACTCATCGTCCTCGTCGCATACACGAACACGATTGCAAGATATCCTGCGCCACTTGCAGCTCTTTCAAGTGACGTGACGAGTAAACGCCAACCCTACACATCACCGTACACCGTTCTTGCCGGACCGCTTCATCACATACCATGGCTGAGGCAACAGCGCCCAAGCCGAGCAGCAGCGTGAAGCTCGTTCTGCTTGGTGAAGCAGCAGTAGGAAAGGTACCAGACATTTATATCTATCCACTTCTGTCTCTCCAGGGGAAGGACGAGGACGAGAAGGACAAGGGCTCTGCTGCGTGAACGCCGACTGACCTTGATATAGTCGTCTCTAGTTCTCCGATTTGTGAACAACGACTTTCAGGAAAATAAAGAACCTACCATCGGAGGTATGGAGGCAACACCCGCGTCATCCGATCATGAGCATGCATACTAATGTCTCCCACAGCTGCCTTTCTCACACAAAAATGTAATCTGCCAACCCGGACAATCAAATTCGAGATTTGGGATACCGCGGGACAGGAACGTTTTGCATCACTTGCTCCCATGTACTATCGAAATGCCCAGTCGGCCCTCGTCGTCTACGATCTTACCAAACCTACGTCCCTCGTCAAGGCAAAACACTGGGTGGCAGAGTTGCAGCGACAGGCGTCGCCAGGAATAGTTATTGCTCTCGTAGGTAACAAACTTGATTTGACCAACGAGACAACTTCGAGTAATCCCTTGGGTGATGATACTGATACGGATGCCGCGGAGGGAGAGGACGATGGAGATGCACGAAAAGTCTCCACGGCCGAGGCAAAATCATATGCCGAGGAGGAGGGTTTACTATTCTTCGAGACCAGTGCGAAGACTGGAATCAACGTGACGGAGGTTTTCACCGCAATCGCAAATGCGATCCCAGAGACGTCACTGAAAGGTGCTAGAGGTCCTGGTGCTGCACAGACAGCCAGCAGAACAGAAGACCAGTCAAGAGTTAATCTTACTGGTCCACGAGACAACGCTTCCAAGGAAGGTTGTGCGTGCTAAGTTGTTCTCTTTAGGCATCTCTGAAATTATATTGCTTTTCCTGGTCTTCCAGTCTTGGGTGTTTTTTTTCTTTCCGGCGATGGGATACGCAGACAGTGGGTTCTCATACAGTCTTATGATGTTGATGTTTATACAATAGCAAGAGCTTTAGGAAGACTATTCTACGCACTGACAACCAACAAAGTCCTTCTCGTGACGTTTCTCAACAACTTGTCCAGCGGTGGCCTATCGATGTAAGTGGCTCGTGAGTGGTTGAAACTCCGGGACCTGGGGGCCCGTCGCAAACGGCTTCAAGTGGCCGAGAAAAAGAAGCATGTGTTTGTTCGAACCCAAACCCTCTTTGGTGCGTTTCATGGCGTTACAGCCTCCACTGTGTGCATTATAAGCGATCCAAGCTTTTTCCAAGCAGATCTCTGCAGATCTGGCAATATAGACACCAATCAAATACCAGTTTCGATTCCAAACTTTCGCTGATTGGTCTCCCGAGTACTTCTGTTACAGATCGAGCTGCGCTTCTTGCGACCTCTTGACGCGGATTTCAAACAATCGGTGCTGAGACTTGTACTCGAGTACGTCAATGTCCTTCCTTTCCGTGATGACAAATCGGATATACCCTCGCGTTCTTGGACGACGTTTGATCCGTCAATATATAAGCTTAATGTTCTGTTGAAAACCCCCTCCCATACCCAAGTTTCTTTCCTGGCTATTGCTAAATTCACCTTCCTACATTCTTTCACATCAGCTGGTCTGCCTTTTGTACATACATAAAAGTACTTTATTTCATTAGTCTTCATCATGCGTTCCTCCACCGCAGCTTTGATTCTGGCCTTCTGCGCCGCGACCACTGTCCAAGCCGTACCTCTCAACCGTCTCCGCACCTTCGCTCAATTCAACTCCAACAGCTTCGGACTTGAGGCTCGAAACGAAGTTACCAGCTCCGTCAAGGATGCAAATGGAAACCCCATCATCATCGAGGATCGATCACTGGGCACAAACGAAGTCACTAGCTCCGTAAAGGACGCAAATGGAAACCCCATCATCATTGAGGATCGATCCGTTCAGGAGGCTTCCACGATCGAGGATGAGGAGGATGAGTACAAGAAGAGAGCCGTCAACGACGAGGAGGATGAGGAGTACAAGAAGAGAGCTGTCAACGACGAGGAGGATGAGGAGTACAAGAAGAGAGCCGTCAACGACGAGGAGGATGAGGAGTACAAGAAGAGAGCCGTCAGCGACGAGGAGGATGAGGAGTACAAGAAGAGAGCCGTCAACGACGAGGAGGATGAGGAGTACAAGAAGAGAGAGGTCAACGATGAGGAGGATGAGGACTGAGCTCCCAAGGAGGACGACAACTCCATGACTGATCCTAATGAGGAATGAACTGTCTCTCTCAAGGAGCTTTGGGTTGTCTGGATGAGCAGGTCTTTTGCCTCGGCCTTTCTTTTGTATATATGTTGTGTGTAGTGGGAAGCTTGTAATGGACCTTCTTTTCTTTTTGGTGTAGTTTGAAATGGATGATAATTATGTTTTTGGCTGTGTTCAGTGTTTTGTTCTCGTGTGAAAGTCACTTGGGTTGGGGGTTGTGTTGATGCTGCTTGGCCTCGCTCTATCTCACGTCAGGCGTAACCTGTGGTGGGTCGTGATCAGGTAGCCTGATGTGATTGGTGTAGTTGCCGAGAATGTATATTCCATTCTTGCATGCTTGTGTTTTACGACCGGGTATCACTGATATTGGGTTAGAGTAGAAAGGAAGGTGGCTCAGTGGGTGGTGTATGCAGAGCAAAGGTGAGAGCCTCTTGACTCTCGTTGTACAAGGAGTAATAAAGTTCACAGCGTTGTAACAAACTACTTAACAACTCGAATACAGTACTAAATATAGTCACTCTAAATTTAGTTGACTAAAGTACAAGTAATGGATTTGGTTAAGTTAGGTTGAGTGGTGGAGTTGACTACTCGAGTAGTACACAACTTCTGTGCTATAAATAGAATAATGTCCTCGAATACGAAGCTTCTTAGTAACATTTCCTCGTCCCTATCTATTCTCCCGGCTGGTCGACAGTCCCCCTGGCTGAACTGTCTACTGAGACCGGGGCTGAGACCGGGGCGCTGCGCGCTAGGCCCGATTCGTAAATCACGTGATCGACTACTACCCTTCTAAGTACGTACTCTCGCGATACCTTTACTTCTTCCCCTATATAATAACAATACTATAATCGCGACTACAGTTATAGAACGCCCTTTTTTCGTCTTCTAAATAGCTTTAATTACGTAATTATACCTTAGAAGTTTACCTAGCCTAATAGTAACGTTATAGTTAACTAGGATTAGAATAAATTAAAGTCGCGCTCTAAAGAGTAATGTAACGAATACTCAAACTGGCTAACTAAACTTGGCTGGGTGTTCGCTGGTTGGTATGCTATGATAAGAAGAAGACTATCGGGTTGTTCACTTGGAAGTGAACTCGTTACTTGTATCAAAGATGTCAAACTAACATGATAAGATTGATAGCTAAGTTGAGCACGAAGCTCCTATCTAATGGCAGACGTGCCAGTCTTATATAGAACCTTCATCCTCAAGTACTATGATCTGGGTAGCCAACTCGCCTGTCGAGCTGGCGTGTAACGAATACTCAAACTGGCTAACTAAACTTGGCTGGGTGTTCGCTGGTTGGTATGCTATGATAAGAAGAAGACTATCGG
>CAJVRM010000320.1:23928-49333 GCA_911693285.1 Hymenoscyphus albidus | reverse complement strand
CTGTAGATAGATAAGTAGCACTTCTGCTTGGAGAACTCTTCTCTCCTCGCAGACAATCTAATCATACACCCTGACATATTGTCTGCCCTTTACTCAATTTTTGTCGTACGACAGGCATCGCCATCGTACTGCAAACACCTCAAGATGAGTACTAGCAACAACAACGGGTTCGAAGGATGGGCAGCCAATACCGGCTTGCCTAGCTTCCTCAACCCATTCACCTCGTCCACCTCCCGCGACAACCACCAGCTACCACCACCACCAGAAGGAGGTTACACGATTGAGCAACTTCGAAACCTCATCAGTAAACCTACTACTATTCCCAATGACCCGGATGGTATTCGTAACGCCCTACAAGACCTCCTCAACAAGCACGACCAACTTCAAGTCCAATACGCTACCTCTCGTCGCGACGAAGAAGAAGCAATCACAGACCTTGAGAGAGAACAGAATACGACCGCAGAGCTACGAAACCAACTTCACGCTATGCAACTTCAATTTCATACCACAAGCCAAGCCTTGAATCAAGCTCAAGCTCAAGCTCAAGCTCAAACTCAAGCCCAGCCTCAAGTCTATGCCCAACCCCAAGCTCAACCTCAGCCTCTACCACAAGTTCACGCTTACCCACCCCCTCTAACACTTCGGTCACAACCTTACGCTGACCCTCAACGATTCGGCGGCACGCGACGCTCAGCTGCCGAACTTCATACATACATTATCGACCTGAAGCTGAAGTTAGCCGAGAACGCTGACTGGTGGACTACTGAGAGAAGTAGGATGGCATATGTCTTGAGTACTTTGGAAGGAGATGCTCGCAAACACATCGACCCTCACATTAACGACGATAGCTCCTTCAAAGTAAGCTTGTCATCGGTCGACGACATGCTCGATGTCTTACGCCGAACCTTTGGTAATGTCTATAGTAAGTCAGACAGCTGGCAGCTATTGAAAAAAGAGACTCAGGGACTTCGCCCTACTGACCAATTTCTAAGCTCGTTCTTAGCACTGGCGTCTGCCTCTGGAAACGAAGGCTTCCCTGTCATTGACCTTCTCATGCAGAATATGGACAGACGCATTCATGCTCAAGTCCTCTCCAGCGGCCGATATAGCGACGACATGTCCCCCCACGACCTAGTCAACCTTGTCCGAGAGCAAGACCGCAACTGTAGAAAGATCTTCGGCGAACACTTCACCAAGACCAAGCCTACCAAGCTCGCTTCCATGGCTCTTACCCCCTATACAGTCCCGACGCCTACTGCCTCTACTGCTACTGCTACTGCTTACGAAGACCCGATGGAGCTCGATATGATGAAAGTTGCTGGAAGACTCGTTTGGACTAAGAAGGACGTAGAAGCAAAGCGTCGTGCGAAGACCGATGAAGAGAAGACAGCTCGCAAAGCCTACCAAATCAAACACGACCTTTGCCACTATTGCGATAGCCCCGACCACAATATTGGCACCACTGGATGTCCCAAGCTTGAGGCTCGAGAGTCGACGAAAGCTGCGAAGGAAGCGGGAAAAGTCTAGTCTCTGACGAAAGTCGCCGTCAGAGACGTCTTCGGAAGAAGGTCCTGAAGATATCATCTCTAGAGGAAAGGCAGAAAAGTACGATGGAGGTTCCTTGTAAGGTAGTACAGAAAGGCAATACCAAACACATAACTTCTACTACTTACTTTATGCTCGACTCTGGGGCTTCAGCTCAATATTTCATTGATTCCGATTATGCGCAAAATTGTGGTTTTGAATTCGTCCCACTCGCTCGGCCTCGTCGTCTCCGCATCGCGGACGGGAGACCTTCTTCAGCAGGTGATGTTACTCATATAGTTATCTTGGACATGATTGTCGGGAAGCATGTAGAACGTCAACAACGCTTCCATGTTACTAAACTCGCCTCCCACAACATCATCATAGGACACCCGTGGCTCGCTCTCCACAACCCTCAAATTGACTGGACGAACCACAGTATCGTTTTTGGCTCTACGTACTGTAGAGGACACTGTATGCCTAGGAGGTTGGATTCGGTTCAAGTGAAATGCACTCGTCACGACGTTTCACATATCCCTAAGCCCCTGAAAGTCAGCGCTGCCTCCTTCAACCGGCTGGCATCTACTCACGGCGTTGAAGTGTTCTCTCTATCTGTTTTTGAAATAGACAAAAGGTTAGAGGAGTTAGGCGCGAGCCCTTCTACTCCCGACACCTTGTACAGCATTCGGATGGACGATGGCCTCTCGGGCCAGAAGCGCATGGAAAAGGAGTTACTGATTCAGGACGACTTCCAGCACAAAACCACCGATTCTCGCCAAATGGCTGCTGAACTCTACCTCTGCGGGGCCTCTCTAGACGACATCCAGAAGGCACTCGCAAAGTACAACAACCCTGGAGAGCACGTTGATCCTGAGACTTTGCTCCCTCCACACTTGAAGAAGTGGTCATCTCGGTTATTTAACCGTCAGAAAGCTGATACGCTACCCCCACATCGAGACTGCGACCTGAAGATTGAATTGAAGCCTGGTTCATCTCCTCCCCATGGACCTCTATATAATATGTCTATCCCAGAGTTAGAGGTCTTACGTAAGTACCTCGACGAACAGCTGAAGAAGGGGTTTATTCGAGCAAGTAAATCCCCGGCTGCCTCCCCAGTACTTTTCGCAAAGAAGCCTGGTGGAGGACTACGCTTTTGCGTGGATTACCGAGCACTAAACGATATTACGATCAAAAACCGGTATCCGATACCCCGAATCCAAGAGACACTCCAACGACTCAGCAAAGCAAGGTACTTCACCAAAGTCGATGTCATTGCAGCATTTAACCACATACGAATTAAGGAGGGGGACGAATGGCTAACAGCTTTCAATACTCGCTACGGCCTCTTCGAATCTCTAGTCATGCCATTTGGCCTTACGAACGCTCCAGCAACCTGGCAAGCCCGGATTAACGAAGTACTCCGCCCGTTCCTGGATATCTTTTGCACTGCCTACATAGACGATATACTCATCTATTCAGACGACTTGACCTCGCATCGTAAGCAGGTCGAACAAGTGTTCGAGGCTCTCGAAAAAGCCGGCTTCCAGCTGGACATTAAGAAGTGCCAGTTCGAAGTCCAGGAAGTCACCTATCTAGGCATGATTATATCAACGGATGGAGTGAGAATGGACCCTGAGAAGACCTCGGCTATCACGAACTGGTCTAGGCCAGCTCACCTCAAAGACCTCCAGGCGTTCCTTGGCTTCTCGAACTTCTACCGGCGCTTTGTTAAGGATTTCTCGAGGTTAGTTAAACCATTGAATTTACTATCTAAGAGAGGCGTAAGGTGGGAATGGACCTCGACTTGTGATAAATCGTTTCAAGCACTTAAGCAAGCATTCACTTCTGCACCAACACTTAAGCACTTCGACCCAGAGAAGGAAGTCATTGTCGAATGTGACTCCTCCGACTACGTCTCGGCCGGCATCTTGTCCCAATACCACGATGGAGTTCTCTACCCTGTTGCCTTTATGTCAAAAGTCCTCGACCCCGCGGAATGCAATTACGAAATCTATGACAAGGAACTACTTGCCATAGTACGTTCCTTCGAGTCCTGGCGCTCCGAACTTGTGGGAACCGCGTACCCTGTGTCAGTAATCACTGATCACTCCAACTTGAAGTACTTTATGACTACTAAGCAACTGACCCGCCGTCAAGTCCGGTGGAGCGAGTTTCTCTCTGAATTCGACTTTGTTATTAAACCTGTACCTGGTAAGAAGAACACCAAGTCCGACTCACTTACTCGTCGATCCCAAGACCTCCCGAGCCGAGACGACGACCCTCGGATTATATACCAACAACAGTCACTTCTCAAACCTCAAAATTTAGACCCTGCCATTCGCTTAGCACCTCTAAACGAGGAAGAACGACCCACTGAACAAGAGGAACCAGAACCAGAACCAGACGAGCAGGGAACTGAATCCGACGACCATATCTTGACTAGGATGTTAGAGGAGGGGTACAAGGAAGACCCTTTCTGGAAGAAGACTTCTAAGGAAATGAACAGAGAAGACCGCACACCACACTCCAAAGAAGTCGCATTGTCCGAGTGTCGGATCGACGACGGCAGGCTATACTTTCGGGACAGGCTATATGTCCCAGATACAGAACTACGAGTATGGCTTCTCCAAAGAGCCCACGACTCGGTCGAGAGCGGTCACCCAGGCAAGAACAAACTATTCGAGCTCATGTGTAGACATTATTGGTGGCCGAAACTTTACCGCGATATCACCCAATTTTGTAGAGCCTGTACAAACTGTCTTCGGAACAAGTACTCCCAGCTACGATACCAGGGCACTTTAAAATCACTCCCAATACCGCTTCAAAGATGGAGAGACTTATCAGTCGACTTTATGGGCCCTATTCTGTTGGTCGATGGATTTGACCAGATTATGGTCGTTACAGATAGGCTCACTAAGGATTGCCACATTACACCATGCAACAAGGATATGAATGCAGCCGAGCTGGCTCGCTTATTCGTGCGAGACGTCTGGAAGCTTCATGGACTACCAGACACTATCGTCTCTGACCGGGGTTCCTTATTCCTCTCAGACTTTTGGAAATCCGTCTGCGAAGTACTACGGGTTCGAGTTGATCTCTCTACTGCATACCACCCAGAAACTGATGGCCAGACCGAAGTCGCTAACAAATCCATTTCCAAGTACCTACGTCAGTACATCGACTTCGCCCAGACAGATTGGGTTCAATTCCTACCCTTAGCCGAGTTTGCTATGAGAAACGTAGTCAGCTCTGCAACTGGCATATCTCCGTTCTTTGCAAACAACGGTTATCATCCTCGCATGAGTTTTGGGCCACCTCGATCACCTACGCTCACCTCTCAGAACGCTCTTGCGGGAAGAACTTTTGCTCGGAAGATGGAGGAGATCTTGGGCTACTTACGTACTAATTTGCTTACTACGAGGGACCGTATGGAGGAATCTGCGAATGCGAACCGATCACCAGCCCCAGCGTACAGAGTAGGTGACATGGTTATGTTAAGCACAAGGAATATCAAGTCAGCGAGACCTATACCGAAATTCGACGCCAAGTACATTGGCCCCTACCGAGTACTTCAAATCATGAACTCCCACTCCTATAAGCTGGAGCTTCCCTACGAATTACAGTCCATCCACCCGGTTTTCCACACTAATTTGCTACGCCCCGCCGCCGGCGTCCCGATGCCAGGGCAAGTCAACCTAGCACCTCCACCTGTGACAGTAGACGATGGAGGACATGCTCTATGGGCAGTGGAGGAGATAGTAGACTCGAGGAGGAAGGGTAGAAAATTCGAATATCTGATAAGATGGCGAGGTTATAGCCAAGAGGAGAACTCATGGGAGCCATTGGTCAATGTTATCTATAGCGTAGCCTCGATACGTACCTTCGAGACTAGATTCCCTAATAAGCCTAAACCGACAAAGAACGAACGGTTGAGAGCTTTTGCGGAACGAGAAAAGGTGTAGGAAAGAGGGACCTTATGTAACAGATTTGATTCAGTGAATTCGAGGCTTGGTGTCGGGTAGATTTCGGGAAACAAGGCACTGTAGATAGATAAGTAGCACTTCTGCTTGGAGAACTCTTCTCTCCTCGCAGACAATCTAATCATACACCCTGACACCCCCCTAGGCGGACCTACTATAAAAGTCTATACTATTACTATTATAACTCTACTAAAGATCTTTTAAAGCTATAAGAAGAAAGAGTTTACTAATTATACTATATCCTTTATATAAGATAAAACGATAGGTAGGTACTATAAGACTTATACTACTACTCTTAAAAAAACGTTTAAGGAAGTAGCTACTCTTTAGAGATAGCCTTAAGCTATTTTAGCTAGGTCTCTAGATAAGCTTCTCTTATATAAGATTTAAAAACTATAGCCCAAATTACTTAAGTAGAATAGTATTTTTACTAGAGTTTTAGTAAATTAATATTATATAAAATTAATAGTAAAAGAATAAATAATAGTAAATAGTAATAGTATTTACTAAATATAACTATAAATACTAAAACTTATTCCTATTTAATATCTCGAAATGTATAAACCTAAGTAAGTCTTTTACTTAGAGGTTAATAAACCTTAAAGTCTTACTAACCTTTCCTTATAAGAGTACTATTACTTAAAAGTAATCCTAGTATAACTATTAACCTCTAGTAAAGTTTAAGCCCTTACTAGATTAAATAGATAAGGTTTATTAATTAGATACTGTGACGGTTCTCACCGCCACCACGCTACAGACCAGCCCTGGCTGGAACCCGGCGGCCACCATGCGTCAAACGAGCCCCTGGCTGAGACTCGGCTAAGGCATGGCCCTTGGCGCCACCTCCTGTATTTAAGAGCCTCTGGCTCTTGAGCTTCTGTCCTTCCTTCTCTTCTCTCCTTAGCTTAGAATCTTCGAATAGACAGTTCTACGATTCCATAACCTACACCTTGGACGCTCCTTGTGCAACATATCGTACGTGTCGTCACAGATACTAGTAAATCTTAATTTATAGGACGTTAAATTACTTTAACTTATATTACTAAAATTAGTAATAATTACTTTTAATACTATTAAAATTCCTAATTTATTATATTATTAACTTCTTTCTTAGGTATTCTAGGTTCTATAATTGTCTCTATATCTTTTGTCACGAATCACGTGTTAACACGTGAAGAGTGAAGACCAGGCGGCGCCCTGACAGGTCAAGCACATCCGTAGACTTATAGCAAATAGGGATCGGCTAGGCAAGCTAAGCGATCCAGGGATTTCCTTTGGTTATAATCACGTGACAGTTGGGTCGCCTGGAGCGACTCTAGCGATCCAACTGTTGGAACAAAAGAACGGAAGTTCTATATAAGACTGGCACGTCTGCCATTAGATAGGAGCTTCGTGCTCAACTTAGTTATCAATCTTATCATATTTGTTTTGACATCTTTGATACAAGTAACGAGTTCACTTCCAAGTGAACAACCCGATAGTCTTCTTCTTATCATAGCATACCAACCAGCGAACACCCAGCCAAGTTTAGTTAGCCAGTTTTAGTATTTGTTACATACACAGTTACTTATTTAGCTCCTGCGGGCAGCGCTAAAGAAAAGAGTAGAAAGTTATAAGCCATCATCTTGAAATCACGCCAAGGAGCGCCGTAAAGGAAGTAGGTGGCATATGTATCTGTTAGATTAGTAGACCTTTCTTAATGGTTACTAAACACATAAGCTAATAAACGCAAGATATATAAATATTCTTTAGTATCTAATATATTTTCTTTAGTCGATAGAGGTTTCCCACTGCCTAGACGCTATCCCCACAATGTGTTGTAGGCAAAATTTAATGGATAACCCCGCAGATAACAAAGTAACACAAAAGTATACTAGTAAGCGTGGGGACGAAAGGAGGGGGAATAATATATTGAGGTGTTCGGGTATGATTTGTGTAACGCGAGGTTGATTGGTCTCTGCAAGAACGATGCTGGGCGCTGCAGAACAGTCGAATTAGTAAGCTAAGCCTTACACGGAAAGGCTTGAAGCTAATACGTCCGGGACATGTTTGAGTGGTTAATCCAGTTGCCTACAATACGTCCAAATTTGAAGTCACACAAATACAGACCAGTCAGTCCCTCAGACAGGATTGGCAATATAAACCACGGCTATAAGCGGTACGTGTCGATATTGGGAAAAGAATGCCAGCATGTAAGAAGTTGATAATTCCCCTCTTCGTGTTTTCCACAAAATAACAAGCTGCCTTATCTTTAACCGCCTCACCGTCTATTTGAGCTTATAAATTTCACCCATCCCCTTATTTGCAGAACCACCTCTGATCTTTAGAATCTATAATCTTGCATCGTATGCTATTTTTCAATCCCTCCGAAGACCCTAGCTAAACAATTCCGAAGATGTATACTATATATACGGACTATTACCGTTGTGGTCATCGAGTACGCGAGACTAGAAGGGTCCCGGATGGATGTCCTAATCCTCAAACCTGCGTACCATCCTATAGAGATGGCAGAACTTTAACCGCTCATTGCGGTGCTCAGGCATGCGACTCGCCCCCTTCCTCTTGAGCAGCCCCACTCCGGAAGGTCAGTTCGTGAATTCAAAGCTACCAACACTAAGATGCTAACAAAATTGAAAGGTCTGAGTTCTTTGAAGAGGGAAGAGCTTGCAATCCAGCGGAAGCACGGGTCGGGTGGAAGGATGTCAGAAAGGGGTATGTTTGAGTCGCGTTTGGGCTTCCTTTAGTTGCCCTCCAGTTGTGATTTGGCCGCAGTCTTATCAGCTGCCCTGTCTGCTGCTTCATTCCCCCAGATGCCTATCTAGGCTAGGATCCATCTTATCTCAACTTGTGTTCTCCTGTTACATTTTAGCTATTTCCGAGTCTGATGCGATTAATGTGCTCAGTCCTCGCCACAGTAAGTTGCAGCCTAATGCTAACAGTCCGACCCATTCCACTTATGAACCTCATTCACGACTTCTAGGCAGCTTTCCACATCACTTCCATTCCATTTTCATCTCTCATAATAATCGAATCATCAAAGAACCCATCCCTGGCATTCACTGCGTGATTGACCCTAACCTGGTCCGTCGTTCCCTTCCTTTTCTGACAGCACCTTGGCACAGCGAGCACCTTCTTGCCAATATATTCCGTCGGGTCGATATCAAAAGGGTTGTACCTTTTTGCATATACGCCGTTATCATCTTCGATTTCCACAATGTTAATCTGCAGGACATCTGGGTCGGGGTCGTCGGGCGGGACCAGGTGGTCGAATGTAACCCCATAGTAATCAATCATACTACAGTAAAAGGAGGGTCAGCGTTTGCCCTTGAAGAGAAGAAGCTTATAAAATAACTACGTACACCTTCGGTCTGGCCTCGACTAACCAACCTGTGTATTCATCCCGTACTACCATGTCTCCAGCGACGTCCGGCCGTACATCCCGGTTGTATATTTCCCGGAAGGCTAGCTTTGCTAGCTCAGGGCCACCAGGCAACGGAAATTCATGGGAGTGGTGGGAAATGTGCCATGATACCTTTGGGAGAAGCTTCTGAATAGCCAGCAGGGGGGACCTTCGATCTGGATTCGAAGCGGTTGCTCAGAGGACGGTGGGTGGAGGCGGTGAGGGGGGTTCGTAAGACATGGTGGTATATAGAGCGGGAGAGCTGTTTGATTTGAGGGTGGGGGATGGAAGCAGTGGACGTTCAAACTATGGTTGGAGTTGGTGAGGCATGGAATGTCGGGGAGGTTCATCATGTATGGAAAATGTTGGATTGGTTTCCGAGCACGGACATTGCACGGTGATAGGAACACGGTAACATCACGTGATCCGCTCTCAGATTCCCATGCCGTTTGATTATCTAGATTAATAGGCATTGCGTTTACCAAATCGCCTAAAGAGGAAAACTTAGAACGATCTACCAAAAAGAAAAGAGCAGGCTATAGATGAGCTGAACACCTTATTGAAAGGCTACCCAATATTTGCACACTCGTCGAATGGAAACTCGAATGGAACCCTGGTTACAAACTGATTTCAAAACCCAAAATTAGCTAGGCTCCTTCAAGCTAAGCGACGATTAGACAAGTTCGTAATCTTAAGCGGCATCTTCCTATCATAGCACTTCAAAAGCGCCTTTACACAGATGCCTGGCACATCAAATAATCTCAACCTACGAAGAGAGGCTCCTTGTCACGGAATCAAGTGCAAGTACGTGGACAGTTACGACTTGGTTGAACTGATTGATTACAAGGAGAGAAGATATTTTGATGGAGATCTGTCTGGTTCATCTATAGTTGTGAATAGTTTCATAAAGGTATCCACATCACCTGATCTAACTCCTTGACAATTATTCACTCACATCTTCCCCCCTCCAAAATGACTATACTTTAATTCTATAAGTTGATTCGATGATTGACAGTAACGAACCCACAACGCATCACATTTACTCAAGAACAAACATACTACCTTCCCAACCATAAGTACGATTCAAACGTCTTCCAATACGTCTGGCACTACGGAAGGGTATTTTACCAACAGGATGTGGCTCGTGAAATTGAATACTTCTTTCTGCCTCTAGTAATGCCGGCGTAAATTGCCAAATTGAACCGTGTGGCTTTTCTGGAGTGAAGCCAGTTGCGGACATGGCAAATAAAAAGTCCGCCTATGAAACCTCACCTAGGAAATGTGTTTGCGAAGGATTGAAAAATAAAGTCTTGAAAACCTTGAGCACTCGGTTCTTGACTCGGAAGAGTGGTTTTGCCTCTGTATTGGTATCCAATGGGTCCCCTTCCTTAGTTAAATTAGCTTCTGCTAAGGGTGTGTTTGTAGTGCCACGTGTTTTTGGCTTTACTTTTAGAACAGATGGGGTGAAACTGGTTTCCGGGGCTGATGACTGGAGCTCCAATTTTGAAAAGGATTCCTGCAGGGCAGAGACAGGTGTGGCGGTATGTTTTGACTGGATAGGCGCAACCCACTCAGGTGTTCGTTCTAACTGGTGAGTGTGTTCAAACAAATGACTCACAACTTGTTGGGGGGATTGGCCTATCCGGCGCTGAACATATGTGTCCACGGCATTCCACAATGAATCAAGATTTGTTTCTGCCTTCCGCATTTGAGTAACGTTGTCTTGGGTTCTTCGCTTATCCGAAGGATGTGAAAATCGACCAGCGACTGGGCCACCCAGTGTGCCAAATGTGGCGCCTTTGATGGCAGGAATAATCTGTTGCGTGGGCGACAATCGTCGGGTTAATTCTGTCATGACCTCATCCTGGTAGGGCAACCCTTCTTGTTCAAGTGCTGCCGCCCACGGTTGATATATGTCGAGTTCGTGCCGAACTGCCGCAACCAGTCCTAGGTCAGAGAAGACTTGGGATACCCAAGATGACATCGAAGACACGCCGGGAGTACTGCTTTGGGCGATATACTCTATCTCATCAACGAGATTGGGTAGTCCCAAGAGAAATAGCTGTTTTTCATCCCAAAGTTGAGTAAATAACTATACCAAGGGTGTTGGCGCCGACTTACTTTGCACACGAATCACCGTAGACCCAGGAACATGAGGCTGACGCACAAACTGTGAACGCACGGGAGGAGATACAACCAGACCATGCTGAAGCACATGAATAGGGCGGTCTTTTGCATGGTCTAGCAACTGCTCTAGGAGGACCAATGTTTGAGATACTCGACCGGCAACCTTTCTCCAGGTTTGATCTCCTCGTAGTATTTGACCTGGAGGAGTGCTAGTTCGCCCAGGACCTTCGCCATTTGATCCTATACTACCAGAGACCAGTATGCATCGGTTACCACATTCCCAATGACCCGGTCCCAAAATACAGATTGACTCAAAACGGGGTGCTGGTGTCCGTTTGTGTCCAAAAGTTGCTCTTGACGATGCTCGCCCCATTCTTTGAGGAAGTCAGCAAAGTATCCAGGATCTTCACGCATACTGTGAATGTGGTCTTCGGCGCTGGAGCGTCTGGCAGCGGCAATCAGCCCAAGGCGACGGAAGTCAACACAAGCGGGTAGACGATAGGGGGCGTCAGTGGCCACGGAGGTGATGAGACTATATTCGGCAGCGTCTGCCAGTGATGGAGGCTCTGGTTTGATTGGTGCCGCGAGCAATGTATCCGAGTTCCAGTCGTGCAGTATCGCGCGACAGCAGTCCACAAGGAAGCGGAGTATGCGTTGTTGAATCTCCAGAATCATCAGCCCTTCTCCTGGCGGGTGCGCAATTTGTGTTATCATCGCATTGCAAGCTTCATTATCGTCATCCCAGGAGACTACTCGACCGTAAGTCTCCACACTCTCCCCCAGGAGATACATGGTATGATTGTTGAGAAAGGGCGGCATCACAGCTTCACTGATGTGACCAATCCTCGTCGCCGCAAAGTCCGCGTGAGCGAACATGCGTGGGGGGTTGCGGCCTCTGCTGTTGAGCATCAGCAGCAGCGTCTTGCCTCGGACCAGATCCTCAACATTGATATACGGCCACATGTACCAATCTCGATATTCTCTTCTTGATCCCTCAGACCGTATCTTGGATCCCTCACGCCGCAGAGCCTCGAAATCGGGTCGATGCATGGTTGCCATGTTGGGCCACGCTTTAGCGAAAATCGTCGTACGGTGTTTCTTCGTCTTCTTCGCCCATCGTTTCCGCAGTGTCTCCTCGTGTCGTCCCAATATCTCTGTCAGGGTCAACCAGTTGGATAGCAGATCTGTTGATCGTTCGCGAGCTTCGGGTGACTTCCTTTGCGGTGGGGGTGAAGGAGGGGATGGGTAGACCAAGACCACGAAGGTCCTCCCGGGAGAGGTTCGGGTAGAAATCAGTTGCTATTTCTCTGAGTTCCGTGTCTTCTCGATGATAGAGGCTCTACTTACCGTTCATGACGAGCGACAATAGCAGAATTGTGCCCTACTACTCATTTGGGTTTAGTCAGTGGTTTCGTTTGTCGCTCGTTGTTGGTTAGGGGAGAGGTATCGTCGCGAGCTTGAGCCTCGGCCGGACCTCGGGAAATTCGTAGACCATCAGGGATGTGTATTTTGAGAGTTGCTGTGTTCGAAAATTCCTACATAGGTTGTAAAATATATTTCTTAAAAAAGCATACAACTAAACCTATATACTTAGAAGTAATAGAGGCTTAAAAAAGGTTGTGAATTAGAAGGCCTAAGTAGGAAATCTTAAATAGGAAATCTTAAATAGGAAAGCTTAAATAGGAAAGCTTGAATAGGAAAGCTTAAGTAGGAAACTCTAAAACATCTAATTCAAGATAAAGATATTTCATCTTAAGTTTATATAGTAAGTTTTATGACTTAAAAGGCTTATAAATGCAGGTAATACATCAATAATTCTTGTTTTTATAAGAGACAACTTTTACAATGAATGTCAAAGCATCAAATTTTGGCAAGCGACGAAGTGAAAGAATAAGAAGAAAGAAGAAGACATTATTTCATAAAGCTTTTCTCCTTGGAAAGGAAGACGGCATTGAGATTGCTATGATAGTTCTACAGCAGGGGCGATATTCCACTTATAGCTCTATAAGTAAAGACACCTGGCCCCCTTCTATGGAAGAAATTGTAAGTGGCCTAGCACAAGTTCGAAATTTCTACTAATATAATTTTATAGCAAGACACGTGGCCAATTCCAAAGAGGCTGTTTCCGCAGGACTTCGATAAGGAGTCTGCTGGTTAGCGTACACAATCTACAATATTCCGTTGATGTCTTTCAAGCCTTGACGCCAATAACTATGCTAAGGTGTGCGTTATGATACTGTGGAACTGTTTATCGAGGATTCTAAGCCGAGGAGAGAAGAGCTCGAGAAAGAGCTCGAACCTCAATAGATGTAGCACCTAAAATCTAATACAATAATCATTACACATAATAAAAACCCTAATTTCTGACATGTGTACTACTATGCGAAAACATGTAACACGCAATTTGTAGCCTTTTGACGAATCAGGAGCGCGTATTTGTGTGCCGCACTACCAGGAGAAATCGTGTAATGTACGCAAAAGGCTACTTTTGGAATGGGTAGCACTTGATCTAAGACGTAGACTGTTTCTACTAAAGTGTGAAAGGAAAAAATGTTGATGCTAATATAAGCTTCCTCCGCTCCACAAAAACCACCTAACTCTCGAGAATCTGTAAGCTAACATGTTAAACAAACCCGTGATATGACTATTAAATTAGTTATGACTAATAAGTCTTTACAATTGATAAAGATAGGTTAAATAAAATTAGTACAACTTCAAATTAGTGACTGTTCTAATAAGCTATATTGCTAAATAGTCGGAATAAAATAAGCGTATGCCTAATAAATCTTTCCCTCCTAAATAGTAGACATCTAAATAATTTATACTACTAGTTATAATAATCTCCTCTGTTCATCGGATAATAAAATGCTAGTATAGACATACTTGCCTCTATACAGTACTTCTATCACACTATTCTAAAGTGACAGGAGGTGTTTTTTAACAGAGTGTCTATCTTGAATAATAGTGTAATAAGCACTACATAGAATAGGGTTGTTCTTTAATTAGCAAATTCTCTGTTATATAAAGGCGCCGCAGTTGCTGCCTCTATTTAGGGTCAGCGTTT
This sequence comes from Hymenoscyphus albidus, assembly GCA_911693285.1. NCBI lineage: Eukaryota > Fungi > Ascomycota > Leotiomycetes > Helotiales > Helotiaceae > Hymenoscyphus > Hymenoscyphus albidus. The sequence continues at coordinate 35,238 of CAJVRM010000320.1, read as the reverse complement.
CCCACGCCATTCTCAACATCTTACAAACGCATCAATTCTCACGGCGAAATCTATATCATGCTGAAAGTTATTCGCACCTTGGACTGTGGCTCGTGTCCTATCAGTTCCACTGCTTTCTCATCGAACGGAAGATTATTTGCAACGGCTTCCGAAGACGGGGTAATCAGGCTTTGGCATCCCAACGAAACATTGCCGCCGCAGAAATTTCGCCATGAAGAGGTTTATTGCGTAACCTTTTCACCAAACAACGAGCTACTAATATCGGCTTCAGAGGACGACGATTGGACGGTCTGGCTTTAGAATGTTAAGAATAGAACTGTGCAAGAGAAACTTGAAGGTTACTTTTATCCGGTCGTTTTCTCACCAGACAGTACGATACAAGCCTCACGTCTAACGAACGGCGACGTCGAGTTGCGGGGAGCAATGAATAAGACGCTCAAAGAGCCTCTTCGTATCAAACGGAAGCATGAGATGCTCGACGGCTGGCCTGAGGTCACAGAACTCGCCTTTTCGCCCGATATGACTCTTCTGGCATATAAATACGATAATGGAACACTTAAGCTGTATGAAATGTCCTCCGAGAAAATAAACATATATTTTGGCCACAAGGATTCGGTTATCGCCTTGGCTTTCTCACAGGATGGAGGCATGATGGCATCGGCTTCATACGATGGGACAATCAGGCTGCAGAATATGGAACAAGCCGGAGACATGTTCGAGCTACAGGGGAGCCGAGTTCACTCCCCGAAATTTTCACCGGACGGCAAGCTGCTAGCGTCCGCTTCGTCAGATGACCAGATCAGGCTTTGGGATATCGCGGAAAGAAAATTACTTTACGAGATTAAAGCTACTGGGACTATCGGCGCACTTACCTTTTCTTCCGATTCCATTCGTGTAGGGGTTTATAATAGCCAAGCTCAAAGTTCTTATAAAATCGATATTTGCGAGATTACTAGAGAATAATACTGTATTTATCTAGGGCGGCATAGCCTTTTAGTTGATAGCCTCTCAATTGCGGCGCCATAATCGCTGACACAAAGAGTTAACGCTAACAGGTTTGGTAGAAGAGGAAAGAAGGATTGGAGGAGTAATATGGGTAGCATGGCGTTATCCCAGCGTTCTAGTTGATTTCGGCGATTAAAAGAAAATGCAAATTTATAGCGCCTCTCCAGATTACTACCATTTAATGAAGAGGGGCCATCGTGTCGAGGCTAGCGCACTCAGCTAGGCGAGCAGCCTCGCGGCAATAGCATCGTTAAACATCGCCGGAAGCGCGCGCAAGACCAGCCTAGTATTTGAGACCAACTGAGGCCAGAAAATGCGGTGGCATAATCAAACACTTACTAAGTTACTTATTTACTGGTCCGACGATTATGCAGATGCTAAGAAACGTTTCCCTGGGGACTTGCAGGGTGATAGTAGCATAAATCTTTACGGCAGTCTCCAACATCTCTATCATAATAAACAAAATCGGAATCTTAAAGTTCTTCTTTCGATAGGGGCCCTACATCTACTTCAACAGGAAGGTCGACGTTTGCTTCTTCCGCCGTTTCCTTGGTCAAGAACCTTAGCCTCAATAGACTAGATCTTGACTGGGAGTATCCGGTAGATGATGCTCAAGCCTTGAACTTTGTTCTTCTAACCCAGGCAGTTAGGGAGGCTCTTGATGCTTACGGCACGGCATTGTATCCGCAGTATCACTTCCAACTAGCCTTGGCCTGCCCTGCTGGACCTAAAAATTACCTACGCCTATACTTTAATCGCATAGATCCCTACGTTGACTTTTGGAATCTCATGGCCTACGATTACACTGGACTGTGGAGTACATCCGCTAAGCGTCCTGCACAGCTGAAGCAGTAGAGATCTGGCATTTTAGGCAGAGAGCTAGGCTTAATCAATGCTAGGGCTGTGCTTTTTACCCACCGCGGTGCTCGAATATTGGGACGCCTGAAAGCATTTGCGCTAGGCTAGTTTCAGCTAAGGCCCAACATCACGATGTTACATGTGCTTATGTCACGTGTGCGGGGTTGAGTATCGCTGGAGCTGCTCCTGTCCAAGGTTTCTTCATCTGTTGTCCTAGGAATGGCGTCTTGTTTGAATTAACTGCATTGAAGCGCGTGTATTACAGTGCTTTGGTTTCCGACTAAATAATCGATTTATCATTTGCTAACATTGAGTCAATATACCTAACATTGAAACACGGAATAGCGGCACAAGTATTAGCTTCTCAAAATGATGTTGATACACTTTTAAAGCAAGTAGATTTTACGAACGGGAAATAGTATTAGGCTAATGTATTAAGAGTAGAATGTACGCAAATCTCAACTGAATCAGTAATTATTTTACTAATTTTATTTAAATAGGAGGTGAATAAACCTCCTTTTGATAATTATGACTACAACTAACCTTGTGGTGCTTGATGGTATAGCTGGTAAGTCAACCTATGCTCTTGAACAAACAACTGTGACTATTACTGACCTTGTGGTGCTTGATGGTATAGACTGTAAGTCAACCTATGCTCTTGAACAAACAACTGTGACTGTAGCTGACCTTGTGGTGCTTGATGGTATAGGACGTAAGTTAACCTATGCTCTTGAATAAACAACTGTGACTGTAGCTGACCTTGTGGTGCTTGATGGTATAGACTGTAAGTCAACCTATGCTCTTGAACAAACAACTGTGACTGTTACTGACCTTGTGGTGCTTGATGGTATAGCTGGTAAGTCAACCTATGCTCTTGAACAAACAACTGTGACTATTACTGACCTTGTGGTGCTTGATGGTATAGCGGGTAAGTCAACCTATGCTCTTGAACAAACAACTGTGACTGTAGCTGACCTTGTGGTGCTTGATGGTATAGAGGGTAAGTCAACCTAAAATATAAATTCAATTCTCCTTTCGTTTCTAATTTTATATGAATAGTAGTACAATGATTGGCGATATTCTTTTGACAATTCTTTCGCTACACAAATTCAAGGTAATTAACCTACAAATAAACTTAATTTAATTATCCTGCTTAGCTCTCTTTAGACAAAGCTTCACCCGAATTCGATTGTTTCTCCGACTTAAAATCCCCTCATTGTACCTGCTCGTCATGCCCCTCTATTCTATTTCGACATTGTCGAGTCTCTCTCGCTGGACTGTCTACTATACCGGAAGATTGTCAACTTCGCAACCTCATATTACGCACGGCTAAGAACTACGACATTGAGGGCGATGTAGAAGCTATTGAGCATGGCTCTATATTAATGATACAAACTGGCGGACATCGCATTCTCCAATTGTTTCACAGTCGGGGTTTGTGTTCTTAATTCCTAGAAATAATCTATACTATTTAGTTTGCTAATTTCCGTTTGTTAGACCTTTCTATGAACTTTAATAACGGAACTCAAATTGCCTTCCCTGTCCTACCAACTCCTAGATGTCCCCTACGTTTTGCATTACTTCGCGCATGGCTTCAAAGTTGTGATGAACATGATAAGTGTAAGCCTACCGGAAGCCATCGGTCACCTACCAGACTTCTCTATGTGGGTAACCCGGACAGTTCAACTTACGACCCACGTTCCTTGGAACTCGTTCTCGGTGACGAAATAGCAGGAGAAAAATACATCGCGTTGTCCCATCGTTGGGGTCTCGTTCAGCCTAATAAGGTACCTGAACACTGCACAACCATAGCGAATCTTAGTAGTCGTCGAGGAGGATTTGCTATCGACGAATTGCCATTAACATTCCGGGATGTCGTTGAGGTGGCTCGATGCCTCAAAGTTCAATATCTCTGGCTTGACTCACTCTGTATTGTCCAAGGCTCCGAAGAAGACTGGGAACGAGAATCTAAGTGCATGGAAGATATCTATTCTTCAGCTTATTTTACCCTTGCCGCAACAGCGGCTGTTGATTCTAATAGCGGATTTCTTCAGCGGAATATCACGAGCGAATATGTCTGTATTCAAGACGATTCAGGCCAACTGATGTATACCTGCACTTGCCCGGCGGATTTTGATAGGGAGGTTGATCAAGCTCCACTCAATAAACGAGCATGGGTTATGCAAGAACGATTCTTGTCGCGTAGAACAATTCATTTTGGCGCCAACCAGATGTATTGGGAATGTGGTGAGGGTGTTTATTGTGAGAATCTAACTCGATTGAAAAGGTAAGACCTATAACGATATCTTCTAAATTAATAGATACTGACTTTGCTATTCTACTACTTAGTAATGTTAGAACAAACAAGGAATTTAAACTCGATCCACAGTTTCCGAAACTTCTATTCAATTCAGGATATTCTGCTACTCTAGCCTTTCTCTCCTCCTTCTTGGAAGACTATTCAAATCGTCACCTAACGAAGCCTACTGATAGAGTTCGGGCATTATCTGGGCTCACAGCTCGTATCGAACAAGCTTTGTCCTGTGAGGAGAATTTTAGCATCTTTGAATTGTATCTTCACAGAAATCTCCTATGGGAGCGAACCGGTCCCATGGAACGCATCAATTATGAATCTCAAAAAGTACCATCATGGTCTTGGATGGCTTATACAGGAGGTATCAAATTTATAGATGATCTATATGGAAATTTGGAAATCTTCATCCCTCTTGAGTTTTTTGAGGAGGATAAAAAGATGCTGCAAACTGATGTATGGAGGTTTGAAGAAAATTGCCACTTAGGGGAAGAGTCAGAGGGAGAGTTTAAGACACGTCGCCAGATATTGAATTCACTTGGGCAAAAAGTAGGATGGCTTAGCTTTGATGTAGAAGACAGAAAGGAATTTCGTGGGGAACAAGTTGTTGTTGTAGGGAAGAAACGTCAGGTTGATGGGTCAGAGAACCAGATGTTTCACGTTTTGCTTGTAAGACAGAGCGATGGAGCAGAAAACGAGTTTGAAAGGGTTGGAATGGGAATGGTTCAACAAGGCTACCTTTCGCGACAGCAACGCAATGTCTGTATTATTTGAAACAGGTTTTGCCAGAGCCGGAGTTCAAGCTTGCAGCACGGTTCAGCGCTTTTTAATGACATCTCTTTATTATTTCCAATACTATAAGAATTTTATAGTGAAAGATATAAGAGAATTTAGTAGTTCAAGTAATTCAGCATACATTGTTCTATGAAAGAGTGGAGTGTTTTATGCGAGTCAAGAAAGGAAATGGGTTATACCTATTCATGGAGGTTTCTGCTTCTTATTCTTTTCGCCTTCCTCATAATTTACGATTAGATTTAAGCGTCTTTTTGTCTTACCACCGTTCCTATTCTTGAAAAGGGCGGTTTGAGTTGGGGACTTTATAGGGGCTGTTGGGTTGTTGAGAAGAATATCTTTTGTAGCTTGTTTTCACCCGACATACATAACTGAGACAAAAGGAATAGTTACACTATCTGGTCTCTCCAGAGATAGTTCATCTCCTATTGGCTACCATCGCTTTCCAATCTAAGTGAAGTTGGCATTTCATAGATCAGGCTTATAATGAATTCTATTACAACGTAGTCTCCTCAGTCTAGATGTACAATGTATAGATTATTTCGAATAAAGTAGTTGCCTTGAATTGCCAGTCTGGACGACGAGCGAACGTCTGAAGAGAGCGATGCGAGATCTCGTCGGATACCTTCAGCTGTTGTATTGTAGTTGCACTGTCCACCCAGTCTAGCGCTGAAGATGAATCAGGGCTTGGCTTGATGAGACTAGTTTAGCTGTAGAGATATGCATGGAATAGGGGAATGTCATCACATGATATTACTTCTAAAGCTCTTGCTATCATTATCGAGATCAGAATTCCCGTTGAATTCACTTACGCTTCCCTAATCAACAACTCCTCGGAATCTATCGTGGCTCGAAGGTGTCTTCACCCTGATTACTATTAGTTTAAGTAGATCGATAGAGGCGCTAATCTACATCGTAATTCTTAACTAAGATCCTTTAAAAACCGAAATAAACACATGCTAACGGGAAGGAGATTAATGTGGGTAGGATTCGTTCAAGCAAGTTCTCCCAAATATGAATCTCTACGCCGACCACCTTAGGTGATGGTTCTTGTACTAACAAAATGTATTCCCTTAGCTCACAGACCTTATTGAAGTATGCGAGAGTAATTTCAGAGCAATGTTCTCTCTCCAGTACGTGGCCAGATACAAGGTACAAAGTGTTCGTTGGTGCCAGCCGTGATCCGCAGGCTTCAAAAAGCATCCCCAAGGCCAGAAAGACTCCAAACCCATAAGTAGATGATATATAAGTTCTCAATGAATCCTGTGTCTTATAGTAAAGCTTTACAAGCATCGAAAATACAGAATGCGTAGCTTGTTCTAGGCTGTCCAAAAGATCCTCAAAAAGTATGTGTTCGGCTCTCTTCCGTTCTGTGTTAAGGTGGCGCATCTCGGCGATGAGTAGGGCACAGTGAAGAGGGGTAGAGGTGATATCGTGGAGAAGTTTTCCAGGGAAGCTCTTTAATTCAAGAGTCGTTAACCAAGAGTCTACTCGGCATCTAGATGGGATGTGAACATTCTTTTGAAAAGCCTTGACGTTTCCCGGAGAGGTGACATATGAGAGACGTGGCTTAGTCTCTTGTCGAGGAGGGACTGAATGTTATAATAAGATTCTAGAATATTTTTAGGGGCTAGACCTATAATCGTTCTATCGATTTCGATCGAGATCCCATACGTCGACCCAAAGTCATAGAGAGGGGGGGAAATATAGTTGCAGGTGACGGGAGAGTCATAATTTATCCCAATTGTGTATGGTGGGAGTAAAACTTTCGACATTTGGAAGACTTATAACAGAGTATAACGAGATGTAGCTATAGTAACAAGAATGGGCAGAGGTATTTAAGACGAGAATCTCGTCCTTTCAAGACTCAAGCGATCCCCCTCTTATATAGGCAGGATTTCAAGGCATTTCCGTTCTTACTAAATTTTGGAGCAAGCAGCTGATCATCTCGTGTATGTACATCTACGCCTTCCATTTCCCAGTTCCACTCTTTAGCAAGGCAGACTTCATGTGCATTCAGAATCTGTCCTTGATTCCTGGCATAGATATACATAGGAACGGGGAAGAGCCCTCGATGCGGATTTCTAAGGGAGGCAAGAAAGGGGGAGGGAAAATTAGCGGGGCATAATGCGATTATTCTGATCCTCTGTTATCATTCTTCTTCACGGAATGTCTTCCGCTACACCTCTATCACATTAAATCGATAAGCATACCAGCTATTGATCCAGGGTCTCTGATCACTTGCCACAAGAAGAAGAAGTTATCGAATTAGGTTTAGCGTGTTATTGATCACAGGACCCTTAGTTCTAGCGGGGGATACGTGTGAATTCGCTTATTTGGTCGCAACCTAGGGAAGAACTCTCTACTCCTTGTGTGTTTTTGTAGACTTCGTTGGCTGGAAAAGGATGACATTCATCTCCTAAAGCCTCAAAGATGATTACCCCTTCCATCTATAAAACTGACTCTGGGTGGACGAGGTGGGGAAGATTTTCATCTTGATCTGATCAACCATTTGACACTATCGAGAAAGTTCTGAGGGTCTGTAATGTGTGATGATCGTTACCTTAATGAAACACGCTTAATACTGATCAGAATTAGCCAGAGCTCCTACTGGAGATACATTCCCGCCTCTAAATGCATTCTGGTGGAGAGATTCGGCTTGATAATGCCTTCCATAGCCACCCAACAGCCTCCATAGCCAACTTTTCACCAATCAAAATAGCAGAAAGGTGCCCCTTTCTTGGTTACGAGTGGTTACGCTTGGATAAATCCTACCGGAGGTGATCCGTGAGCTGTAGAAATCCCACAAATCTCACACAAGAGGGGTAATAACGATTACCAAGAGCATGACTTGACTCGATTTGTACTCATAACCCGAACTTCCCCAGTTATTTCTGACCGTTGGCTTTACCTTGGGCTAGATATTGTCAATAAGGTGCGTCAGGATGCACACTGCCTCAATCAGCATCACAAGGGACAGTTTTACTTCCGTACCCGAGATCCAAAATCCCTGAAGAAGAGGGGTATAAGAAGGCAGCTTCCTCCCAGTTATCAAGACATATTCTTCGTCCGTAAACATTTTTTCCCATCAGACACTCTTACCCCCAATGTCTTCCACAAGCATGACACCACCAACCAAGTCTCCAGTGGCCGACGAGCAACTAAACGTAGAGTTCGACTGGTCCTCAGACTCGCACTCATCAACACCTCTCGACTGGGGTTTCCAACCTCCTTTAGACCCGGATTTATCGAATTTCTCAGCTTTTTCAGACATTGATTCCCTTTTTGGGCCCGAACTGAGTTTCGAGGGCCTTAGTCCAAAAACTCAGTCCACGGGAGGAACACAAGAATACCTACCAGAGGAATCCCTTCTAGTGGGGAGTTCCGGTCTTGCAGGTGATGATATTGTCTCGATTACTATACTTGGCTCTACTACCGCGAAACCTTTGGATATTTCGGCCCCAGAATATCTAGAACGTCATACAAGCATCGATGTAGAATCTTCAACAGCTACGGTGCAGACTCGAGAGGTATGATTTCATAACAGACTTTGGCACTTTGATACTAACTGTACACTAGGAGTACATTCTTTCGTTACGGCAAAAGCTGAAGAGGGAGTTTTTTCCTAAGAACCAGGAGTTAACGGAAGATAATATTGATGAGATTTCCTCTGACCTGGGTCGAATTGAGAAAGCCGGAACTATACCACCTAGTATCATTCGGGATACAAAGATCAGAAGGTTGTTCAGGACAATCATAACGCTAGAGATGATCCCAAGGGATAACGAGCTTCAAATTAAGGAACGAGTGAGCCGCTTGCTTACGAGTTGGGCTGAGCCTGCCATCCTCTCGACTACACAAGCTCAATCCAAGTCCGCCCCACCGCAGACGCTCATTGATCTTACTGGAGCGGACAGCGATCATGAGTATGTTACACCTCCCGATACGCCAAAATCTGGGCTCTTGCCCACTTCAAGCACATGTAAGTGTCCATTTATATCTGATCTTCACTAGACTAACAATTGATGGCAGATTCTAATCCATCCATCAGCACCGAGACGAACTCACGCCCTGCATCTAATGGGAATTCCAACACCAAGAAGAGGAAGTCCTCTTTAGTTTCCAGCAATTCAACCACTCCAGGCAAATGTCGGCGAACCCAGCGAGTGACCACGGTAAAACAGCACTTGGCGGATGAAATGCATCACAGCAGTCAGTGGTTGGCAGGGATGGAAAAGAGCATTAATGATTGTGAAGCAGACCTAGTTGCTTTGGAGGAAAAGAAGGCGAGGTTTCTCGCAGAGATTGAAGAAAAGAGGGAAGAGGTTACACGGCGGAAAAACGAGTTCATCGAGTTAAAGAATAGCATGGTGGCCTGGGGGGCCCGTAATGAAGTGGTCTCAGAAGAATGGAAATCGTGTTGGCTTTTTCGCTCGTCTATAAAATGAGACGGTAGCTAGAAATTATAGTCCTTCTCTTCTTATGATCTTGAGATATATAGCGTATGAAGTGTACGAACTGTCTAGTAAACAAATCGCAAATCGCAAAACAAATTTAGTAAAGATGCCACTTTTTGCTTCGCCTACTATACTGCTGGAAAGGCTGGCTTAACTAAATCTTCTCACGTGACACACCTTTCGGAACTTAACTACTCCTTTCGCTACTCTTTCCTCGTTTCTAGGAGTAGATTAAACAAAGATTAACTGGCATAAGTTCTTATTTGTTAGACCGAGAAGGCTATGTATGCCTCAGCTGTATATATTATACTCAACCAGGGGCCATCCACGGTTACACTCTATTAATAGTTTGCTATACCTACGGCAGCTTCGGCTCTAATATTAAAAACTGATTACTCTTCCCTTATCATCAACTTTACTAACAGCTAACTACAGTTCTATTCAGCACAAATTGTAGCAACTCCTATCTCCGTGAGCTGATTTTGAGTCCTAGAAATCATGATGATGGTAGCATTGCTTAATAAAGATACTACGGTTTGTCCCCCGAATTGGAATAAGGGAGCTTCCCAACTATATAATTAGCGGATCTTCTACTATGCGGACGGCTGGGTGGCAGAGGGCATTCTTAACACCCGGTTTTTGACTGGGATGTATAGTGTTGAGTTTGGAGAGTATTAAGTACTGAAGGTCATAGAGAATTGATTGATTCGTGTAGGTAGTCTAGCTAGTGCTATATATAAGGAGTGAATGTTAATAAATAAGTGGTGTGATCACGAAATAAGTGGTCTGATCATGAAATAAGTAAAGTAAGGAAAGTGGCATAATGATAAGTAAGTAGTATTAAAGTAGAAGACGAGAAAAAACAGGGATATTATATATCTAGTACAATATATAGCTAAAATGAAAGGAGTAGTAACATTGCTCTAATACTAGGTTAGGAATTTATTGGGTTGAGAGGGTATGGGGTACTGAAGGTCATGGAGAATTGATTGAATTGTAATAAGTAGCTATCTAAGATGTTTATAAAGAGTGTAGAATGTTTAGGCAGACATGAANGGTTAGGAATTTATTGGGTTGAGAGGGTATGGGGTACTGAAGGTCATGGAGAATTGATTGAATTGTAATAAGTAGCTATCTAAGATGTTTATAAAGAGTGTAGAATGTTTAGGCAGACATGAATTATTATTATTATTATTATTATTATTCCTTTTAACGTGCTGTGTGAGTCTGAGACTATAGTAGCACGGCTGGGGGTTTCCCTCCAGCAGATAACTGAAACTGTACTAAATACATGTGTGAGAAGGGAGTTTTGGTGAATACAGTTATTGGGTTGTTGGAAGCAGCGAGGCTTCTGGTTATGACAAAAGAAAGACAAAAAAGAAAGTGTGTTTTAGTACGCCCCCTGCGTTTCACGCCCTATACCACGTTCATTCTCGTCCTCGTCCTCGTTCTCATCCTCAGCTGCTCGTTGTGTGTGCCATAGTCTAGTGGCGATTTTGGTGGTGCGAAGAAAGTCTAGTGTGGCCTCGACTCCTTTGGTGGTGTGAAGGAGGGATTTCATAGTAAACTCTCGAATGTGGTGTTTGAGGAGGTTACGCTTTAGTGCTTTCCTCGCGTCTCCAGTTTCTGGACAGCTAAGGAGTAGGTGAGTAGGCGTCTCTTGTCTTCCACATCTACAGCGGTTGTTGTTGGTATGGCCAAGCTTGTGTAAGTATGATTTGAAATATCCATGGCCTAGCTTAAGCTGGTAAAAAGCACTGGCTATCTCTCTCTTTGTTCCTTGAGGGACGCAAGGTTTCGACAGAATCTTCCATGGGAATTCCCTCCGATACGAGTGTTGATTGGTTGATGGTTCTGTAGAACGGGAGGGTGTAGCAAGCTTTTGGC
>CAJVRM010000320.1:0-23622 GCA_911693285.1 Hymenoscyphus albidus | reverse complement strand
TCCATGCAGCCAGAATAGAGGCCTCCCAAGACTGGGCAGTATTCCGTTTATCAGGGATCCCTCGAAGCGTTGAAACAGTCCAGATCAATGAAAAAGGAGCAATTATATCAACCCTTATCCCTACTACTCCTAGTGTAGTTACTGCGGCTATAGAAGAGCGAATGACATGGCTACTAGCTCTCTCTCTGACGGGCTGTTCTACACCTCTTGGATAGTATTCTTTGAGGAAAAGGACACAAGGGCCCCTCACTCTATCCCTGAAATGACGTCTCTCTTTGGAGAAGAGCCTTCTTCAAGCGCCTTCCTAAAGTCTCTACTGTTACACAGTGCTCTAAGTGCTGGATGTGGCATAACTCAAGGAACTGTGGGAAGAACCAGCGTTGTCGCCTATGCGGTACTACTAAACACTCTGAAGCCTTCCACCCTAGGTGTATTAGACACTCTCAGTGTAAACTGAAGTGTATACACTGTAGTGGCCCACACGTCTCTAACGACACCACGTGCCAGCTCAGACCAAAAGCCTCAGGGGCTCACCCCTCAACCGAGAACAAGAGAGCAATCCGGCAAGCATGGAATGAGACGCGGATAAGAAGAGAGGAAGACTCTCCCTGTAGCAGCGTGGACACAGAAATGGACCCGGACCTACCTACTACCCCTCAGAACCCCCCCCCTCAAACCAGCATAGATAGCCCTCTCACGGCCCCGTCTATAATTCTCCAACGAGCTAATAACTCCCTTGCTATCACTGAGGAAGAAGCATACTACAACCTTCCTAGACAAGGAGACCTGAGCGCTAACCCCTCTACTCCATTATGAGTACACAGGGATTCTTTAAACACTACTGCCTCCAAGTCCTACAAATTAATGTACACAAGTCCAGAGAATACCAGGAGCTAGTACTACAGCTAGCCCAGATTAAGAGAGTTGATGTAGTACTTATCCAGGAGCCGTATATCTACCGAAAGGAGATCAGCCGCCAGATTACAAGACGCCACCCGAATTACGACTGCTTTGCACCTATATGTGACTGGAGTATTATCCCTCCTAGAGCACTCACTTTTGTACGGAAAGGGGCTGGCATCCTTACAAGCCAACAGACCCCAATCGCCCCCTCGCTTAAATGCCGAGACCTTGTCTATGTTGAGTTTACACTCTCCCAAGGCCACTCACTGTACTTACTCAACGTGTACAACGCGCCTTTAGGTGCTGAGGGTGCAGGGGAGGCTGTTAGCCTTGTCCTTGGCTCTCAACATATCCTTACAAGAAACCTCTTCCTAGCTGGGGACTTTAACCTGAAAAGCCAGCTCTGGCAACCTGACTTCCTTGGCCAAGAGAGTGCCCAGGCCCTCTCGCTCATTGACTGGGTAGAGGATAGAGGGCTACAACTCACTACCCCTCCTGGTACACAAACTGTCAGGGTGTATGAAATCTGTTACACAAACTCACAACCTTGGGAATACTCTCGACCTAGCCTTTTGCTCTAGCAACCTCTATCAAAGAGGGGCAGCTACAGAGGTTGACCTCACTTTTGTATGCGGCTCTGACCACCTCCCGGTTCTCACTCGCCTGCCGTGCTTTGGAGGCCTAGCTGAGAAGGACCCCCCCTTGAAACTTAGCACTCTTGATGTTAAAGGCTTTGAGGTAGCTCTGCAGGGAAAGCTTGAAGAGCAATGGTTGTACGAGCTAGGCGAACAAACGGACACAGAATCACTAGAGGCTCTAGCAAGATTTATCATTGAGTGCGTACATAGTGCGTATCGCAGTAGTGCTAAGCGAGGCCTTGGGCATGGGTTTGGACACCCCTGGTGGAACAAGGAGTGTCAGTCTGCGGCCATCAAGGCTAGGAAGGCTCGAAGGCTCGAAGGCAGCCCAGAGGCTGTAAAAGGTCTTCAGAGGGCTCTTAGACAGGAGATCCGGAAGGCAAAGGGAGTGCACTTCCGTAGCCTGATCGACAAAGCTACAAAGAGCAAGGATGTTTTCAAGATCTGTAAATGGCACCAGAGTACTGGGGTATACAAGTCCCCCCCTTTGAAGGACTCGGCCGGCCAGCTAGGCTTTACTACTCAGGAGAAGCAGAGGATCCTAGTACAGGAGCTACTCACAAACAAGGCTGAAGTAGGGGATATACCAACCGACACCCCCACAACCTCCACACGCGCGCTACCCTGGGCAGCTTTTACTCTACGAGAGATTGAAGAATCAGTCCTAGGGAAAGCCTCTACTGCACCTGGGGAGGATGAGCTAGTAACAGGAGTCTTTAAGGCTGCCTGGCACCAGATCTCACACCTGGTGTACTCCCTATTCAAGGGATGTACTGAGATTGGGTTCCACCCTAAGATTTTCCGTACTGCTATTGTTGCTATTATTCCAAAGCCAAACAAGAAGGATAAGTCGTCACCTCGAGCATATCGACCAATTTCTCTACTCTCAGTCCTTGGCAAGGGGCTTGAAAGGCTTCTTGCAAAGAGAGCTTCATGGATAGCCATCAAGTACTCTGTTCTTGAACAAAATCAGTTTGGGGCCCTTCCTTTGAGAGCGGCTACAGACCTCACTACATGCCTTACCTTCGATATAGAAAAGGCACTTGCGGACAGACAGGAGGCCTCCCTTCTTACACTTGATATTAAGGGCGCATTTGACGCAGTACTACCTGGCCGCCTAATCAAGAGGCTTAGGGAGCAAGGATGGCCACATAGCTTTGTAGCTTGGGTCACTTCCTTCCTGACCAATAGATCTGTGAGAGTAAAGTTGGACGGAGAAATAGGAGTATCTACTCCTCTTCAATGTGGTCTACCTCAGGGCTCGCCTATCTCGCCTATCCTCTTTATGCTCTATATTCAGCCACTCTTCACCTCAGGGGTAGGCTATCTCCCAACGCTACAAAGGTTCGGCTATGCCGATGACATTGGATTACTTTCTTTTGGGCCTACTAAGGCAGGGAATGTCACGGTCCTAGCAAAGCAGGTAGCAAGAGCGCTAGAGTGGGGCATGGATGAGGGTATTACCTTTGACGCTGAGAAGTCTGAACTTATCCACTTCTCTCGAAAGAGAAAGCAAAAAGGGAGGGGCATTCGCCCTCCCCCTTCTATAACCATGTTAAAAGAATGACAAGCAAGGTGACGCTGAGAAGTCTGAACTTATCCACTTCTCTCGAAAGAGAAAGCAAAAAGGGAGGGGCATTCGCCCTCCCCCTTCTATAACCATGTTAAAAGAATGACAAGCAAGGCTACGCTAGTAGCTAATGCTCTAAAAGGGACAACAAACACATTGAGAGGCTCCCCCTCTCACCTACTGAAACAAGCGGCTNTTAAAAGAATGACAAGCAAGGCTACGCTAGTAGCTAATGCTCTAAAAGGGACAACAAACACATTGAGAGGCTCCCCCTCTCACCTACTGAAACAAGCGGCTACTTCTTGTATTCTATCAATCGCCTACTTTGGAAACGAGACATGGTTCCCTGGACGAGCAAGAGCCAAAGAAGGAGGGACTACAAACAACCGAATTGGCCGTCACCTGACCCTCCTAGACCGAGTAGTAGCTAAGTGTGCTAGGATTATCCTCCCAGTATACAAGACTACTCCTATCTCAGTACTCCTTATGGAATCTGGCCTTCTAGCCTCTGAAATTGCTCTTATAGCAAGAAGTAAAGCATTCGAAGCCAGGATCCGGCGGCTAGACCCTGCCCACCCGCTCAAACGATGTGTGAATAGCCCTAGCCCTAAAGCTAGGCTTATTTATCGCTCTTATAGAGCCCTCCCTCCCTCTGAAGAGATTGACCCAATACAAGACCCTCCGTGGGACAGGGGTTTTAACCGACAAGCCCGCCTTATTGAAGTAGCAGGACCTGACCGTGGTGGAGACAAGAGCTCTTTTAAGGCCAAATTCCTTGAATTCCTGGCTGTAGTTCCACCTACAGACCTAGTAGTATTTACGGACGGCTCTCGCTTAGACGACAAAAGAACTGGTGGGGGCGTATGCCTTACAAGAGGGGGGGTTGTTCTCAACACCAAGGCCTTCCCTTTTGGCAAAGCGTTAGAGATATATGACGCGGAAGCTAGGGCTGCTCTCCATGGTCTAGAATTAGCCATAGACTCCCCTTTCTGGCCGGCGGCTAGGAAGTGCTGGATCTGCCTTGACAACCTTGAAGCTACGCTACAGTTGACCTACCGGTCCTGTGGCATCTCGCAAGAAACCTTTAATAGGGTCTACGAATTAGCCTTATTATACCCTGGGAAAATAGAGGCTAGGTGGTGCCCTAGCCACATAGGGATCCTAGGCAACGAGATTGCGGACAGAGCTGCGGGCAAAGCGGCTCGTACACCCTCTTCTGACCTCCCGCCTACACTCTGCACTGCTACACTCAAAAGAGAGACTAAGGAGGCAGGGGTCAAGCTTGCAAGAAACCTCTGGAACACTACCCTCCCGGGCCTTTATAAGGACCTAGGGTTCTGTACCTGCTCTTTAAAGCCTAGGTCTCTCCAGCTACCAAGAGAGGTCCTAGCTCGCTTAATCGCTGCTCGCTCTGGCCACGGCGACTTTACCTCCTACCACCTCCGCTTCTTTCACTACGATACGCTACTCACTTCAGGGGAATGCAACTGTAGGAAGGCTAAAACTCAATTCCATATACTCTTCTGCAGGCTAGCAAACAACGAGGCCCCTAGCCTTTTAGCCAAGGCCAAGAAGGACCCCCAACTTCTCTTTGGCCCCCACTGCGAGGAGCTCTTTAGCAAGGTCTACTTTAAGACTAAATTCTACACCAATATCTGTCTCTCTAGATAGATAGACCTTCTCCTTTTTTCTCTCTTTTCCTTATATTTCCTTTGTTCTGCTCTGGCTCTAAAAACTAATTAAGGATAAGGGCTGTTCCGAAAGTGGGGCTTCTCTTTAAACTGTCTCTTGTAAATTAGCTCTTTTCATTTACACCCCCTGTAGCCTGGGGTACCCCCCCAGCGTCATTTGCCCTAATTGGGACTTTCTAGGACCTAGACCACGCGATCTAGACTCCGCCTGACGTTAAATAGTAATAAATAAATAAATAAATAAATAAAAGTTACAGTTATAAACCCAATTTAATACGTACTATTTATACTATAGAAATCTCAAAAGTATTATCTATATTGCGGCCTCCTTCTTAGACAGACAAGGCAGGTGTCATCGGAGTAAATTAATAGCTGTAGGTGGGGAAATGTTAAAAGAAGTTGTTGGTGTAAATCCGGAGGAGTTGTTGAAATGTAATCCAACTCTGTGAACATGTCGATGAAGCTTTCCTCAACCATGGCTAAGAATCTTGATGGGAGAAGCATGAGTGTCGATCCTTCATAGGCAAATACACCAGATCTGCAGGCTTGGTAACATGAGCTTTTATAGATCTCGCGCAAAATATCGACTGGGCGAAATTCTATAAGATGTTAGAGATTGAGGTTTAGATGTAGATTTCCACCTACGATGCATATCTGGGGGGTAATTATCTGTGAGGGTTGGAACCCATGATGGAGGCTCGGGCCATGCCCTCGCTAAGCACTGACCAAAGTCCCCGCTTAGCACTGGCCATTACCCCACCGCCAAACAGGTTTCCACCATTCCACACTTTCTTGTTTTGTTCTTCTGACATCATGTATTCGTCTATCAAGTTTCTTGCAAGTTTCTTGGAATATTCAGGAAGCTCTTCCTCTCTCTATATATAGAGGAAGAGCTCGAATGTATGTAGTCTTCACGCACTTCTTAATTCAATATTCGAAACCACACCTTTGAGCTGTTCAAGGTCTGGCCTCTCACATAGATTTGGAGGCCTACTATCAAAAATCCATCGCCCTACCCATTTTTCAGTAGTTACTACAATTTTCCAACCGGGCGATGGGCAGTTTTCAGGCTTGTAAGTACTAGTGCACATCCTTGAGTTTTTGTTCTTAGGCTATCCCAATTCATTGCATGGGAGTTTTCGCTTGTGCTCCGTTGTAAAATGTTTATTAGTGAAAAGCAAAGCACTTCAGTATCATAACCTTGATTCATATTGGGTATACAGTGTAGCTCTACCTAAATATTCCTCGCACTTCTACTAGAATAGTTATTTATGAAGAACAGCAGGTGTGCTGTGAGTTGATACTACTGTAGATGACAACAGGAAAACCTAGATAACTTCTTCAAAAAGGCACTTTCTAATCCTAAATCCTTTTGAAATACCTATCCTTTAGAACTACAAAGTGCTTGTATTAAGCGTTAATGGAAAATAGGGAATAAGATCGCTATCCAAAGCTCGGTGCAAGTAGCGCGCACGCATTTCTGTGTAAGATTACAATTCTAGGAAGAGTCTGAAGGAACTCATCCCCTTACATTGGGAAGGAACGAACCACCCTTAGCGACAACCACCAAAATCACCTACCTGCCTCAATTTGAAGACAGCCCCCGAGATGGAGCCTCTTGTGTGTTAAACACATACTTGACTACCTCGGCATTGGCTTCTGAACTCACATTTGGAAGGCATTTACCTGTTTCTACGTGCTGATCTGCCTCTTCTTCACCTAGGTACTCTAAACCTCGACTTGGAATGCATTCCTCTATTTCACGCTGCATCCCTCGTCTCCTATCCTCCACAACCACACTTCCATCCCACCTAGACCAAATCGCAATGTGAGCCAACCATTTTACCCCGTACTTCATTGACTATTTCCATCACAAACCCTCTTCCATCGGAATCAAACCATGGAGAAAGCATGCCAATATAGGTACTTTCTGCTCTCATCCTCTTTCTCAGCCCCTACGCTTCAATCCCCTAAATCCAAGATTCCAAACGAATAACCCTATATAGCCTCACCAGCGCCTCCTGCACAACTCGGCATTTCTAGTCATTTGCTGCATTTTTTCTTCTCCCAACCACCCCAATTCGGATGGAAAACTACAACAGTCTCGTGGAGCAGCTACCCTCTAAGCTCACGCACCCATCAACAATCCCTTCCACAACTTCTCTGGATAGAGCAGTTCATCACCAGTACGAGTATCTGAGGCGCCTTCTATCACTGTTTTGAATCGCGGCTGTTCTCAACAGTGCGGATTACATATACCAAGGCGATCCGAGTTCATGCTCCTAAAACGCAAAGACTTCGTTTCTGGCACTCATATGATCATGAGATCTCGGGCATTATCCCTTTGTAAGTCGATGCTAAAATAGACCTACGATCGAGCCGTTGCAAGCTCGTCATCGCTTTCCATTTGTTCGTAACACCCAATAGCGCCCACCCATTGACAATCATACTGCCCTTCCTTCCTCAGCCACTCGGGATAAGTGGTTCTGATGGATTATGAGGGTTTTTGGTTGTGGGTATAGGTCTGATTGAGTCGTCAGAACATCTTTCTTTCCTCACCACCCCGCTCTTTCTTGTTCCATACATTCACGCCCAAACCAATGAATTATATTCATGAGATTAGAGACAGCCCTCAACCAAATGCCTATAGTATGCAGTTCACTAAACTGTGGTTGTCAGTGTCCAGCTTTCGGCCGTTCTTGCTATACCGATTGCTTAAGGGGGTGGACAGTTATAGCTGGACACTGTCACGTAGATCATATATGAGAAAAGTTCATATCGCCCAGATCCGAGTCTTTAATTCGCTGGTTTAGCAGAAAATCGGTGCCGAGACATACTATGATCAGCGACAGTGTCCAGCTTTAATTGTCTACCCCCTTTTTATAGCCAGTGGTTCTTGGGAGAAGAGTCTACTAAAACACGACTTCAGAAGCTGAAGGAGAATAGGAGTTGATATTGCCAAGTATTTCCTTCTTTCTTTTCGGATTTTGTAAAGACTTTACAGATTGGAGAGTCTATGGTCAGGTTCACGTTATTTTTACTAGTAGGACCAGCTGTTCCATGAACCAGGAATACTGAAAGTGGACTCATGTCTCTTGCGATTGAATGGTAGGAAAGTAATCAATTCCTTTGCAAGAACTCAAAGATCAATAGCACGAGGAATCAGTATCCAGAAATTCACAATCCTTTATTCTAAGAACAGTTTCTCGGATGAGCCAAAGTACCCGCATTAATCCGTTACGAAGAGAGCGAGCAAGCGATATCGGCATGATTCATTTTGACAGGCGACCCTGCAGGAACCGACCCGACCCACCCCACGCGGCAACAGATTGACTTCGTTTCGTTTGATCTAATCTAATCTGATGAAGCGGAAGCGGAAGCGTACAAATAAGATTAAGATTTCGCAAAGGATTTCCCTCGGGAGAAAATCCATCATTCGGAGGAAAATCCGTGGGTTTTCGACTACAATCGGAGATAAATGTATCTGGCCCAGGACTGGAAATATCTACGGTCGGGACTCGGCGGACGGTCCGAATGGAGAGCTGAGAGAAGTGATGTTTAACGTACGGATCCACGTGGGGATCGTAAGTCTTTACGCGTGACTTTGTTGAGTGATGTGATGATGTGATGGATGTTGCGCATGCCATTGGTGATACTTGATCGTGATATTCGGTACGTTTGCACGGAAACTCCGCCCGGGGGACTATAGCGGAGTGGATGAATGGCCTGTTTCTTTCTGTGGCACGGCCTGTGGCACGTTGTGTGGCAGCAGCTCTCTATTGCCATCAGAGTGGCGTCCCAGCGATCGGTCAGTGGCACCAGTCCATTGAGGGCTTTGATTGGTGGCGACGGTGGTGCAAGGGAGAACGAAGCGGGACCTCAAGCTCAGTGGATCCCCAATTTTAAGTTACTACCATAAGCCTGCAGTGCAGGAGTGCACCTGGCACCTTACCGGTACGCCCCCAAGAAAGTCCGAGAAAGCCCACTCAACGGCTACGCAAGATATTCCGAGCTCCAGCTGTGTGTGTAAAAGCATCACATTGCGCCGGATCTTCTCCTTCTGACCTATGACTTCTCGATTTCTACAACACCATCGCATTCCATCATCTTCCCACTGGTGGTCGACGGAAACCCATTCATTTGGAGTTGATAGCTGTACCGAGTCTGGTACCTGAGTCTGCCCCGCCTCAACAATTTTAGCTCCCTCTGCCCCTTTTTGACTTTGGGTCTGCGCGACCACAGCACCGCCGTCATGGATATCGCCCTCGAGCTATGCGATACTTACTTCTTTGACCACCTCTACTCAGCCATTCTGCCAGCGAAATCTGCCATATACAGCTCGGAAGATGGATCAAACAATGGTACTCTGTTACACCCGCGATCGCGATCATCGTGGCAATTTAAACCGGCTACCCAATTCATATCTTTCCCACCCAGTGAAGCAGCCTACACAAGCGAATGGATGAGGGACAATGTATATCGACAATTCATTTCTCTCATGCTGGTAACTTGGTAAATTCCCAAATTTTTGGAATGCGCCTCCAAGAACTTTTAACTAATCCACTTTTCCATAGGATTGCCGGAGCAGCACTCTATTTACTGGTGGCCAGCCTCTCCTACGTCTTCGTTTTCGATAAGACCACCTTCAAACACCCCAAATTCCTCAAGAACCAAATTCGCCAAGAAATCAAACAATCATGCAATTCCATGCCCTTCATGGCTATGCTCACCGCTCCTTTCTTCCTCGCTGAAGTTCTAGGCTACTCGAAACTATACGACGCATTCAGCGACGAGCCCTTCCGATACTACAACTGGTTACAATTTCCATTCTTCATCCTCTTCACTGACTGCCTCGTCTACTTCATCCATAGAGCTCTTCACCATCCTTTGCTCTACAAAACTCTACACAAGCCCCACCACAAATGGATCATGCCAACACCATACGCCTCAATTGCCTTCCATCCTGTTGATGGCTGGGCACAATCTCTCCCATACCATATTTTCCCTTTTCTGTTTCCTCTCCAGAAATTCGCCTACCTCTGTCTGTTTTTCTTTGTCCAGGTTTGGACTGTTTTCATCCACGATGGAGAGTATGTTGCCAATAGCCCTATTTTGAACGGTGCTGCATGCCACACTATGCATCACCTCTATTTCAACTACAACTATGGACAATACACCACTCTTTGGGATCGATTGGGAGGCAGCTATCGCAAGCCAAACGAAGAATTGTTCCGAAGAGAAAGTAAGATGGGCCAAAAGGAGTGGGAGAGACAGGTAGCTGAGATGGAGAAGTTGGTCAAGGATGTTGAGGGCGAGGATGATCGTACATACGGATCAGAGGAGGTGGAACTGAGCACCAAGAAAGCCAATTAGATTTATGGCAATTATGGTGACTTGATCGAAAAATTCCGAGGTCGTTTCTCGCTGAGGGAGCTTGGAGTAGGGTGGTAAACAAAAGCGCGGCACGGAAATTGTGAATATTTTTGGACACAATTGTACAAAAGGCAGGCAGCAAGCAGCACGAGAAAAACGATTAGAAAGGGCGGGAAGTCCTGGGAGAAGCAGGGAATTGGAGTCTTTGGGGGGAATGAAGACGGTAATAATGTATTGTACAGGTTTGAGGGCGTTTACTCATTTCTGACGAGATGGATGGGGGCCGGCAGGGGTTTTAGCTACCTACCTAATAATTCTTTGATCTTTACATACGAGATAGGCGGGGTGATGGGAAAGGAAGAGAACCACTTTTCGTTAAGCTCAAGCTTTTTCCCAAGGGGATTGATGATGATGATGTTCATTTTTATATAAATGAATCCAAAGCTTCATATAAGATTATTTACACATACAGGAAATTACTACAAAAGAGCGGGGGAAGTTTCGCTGTGCTGTCCAAGTACTTCTAATACCTGATTCCGGGTATAACACCTGTAACTTTTACCTACTGGAGGTTTCTTGCCTTGTCCTATCCTATCCTATCCTGTGCTATGCTGTATTTTACTAAAGCTACACCACCGTAGTATAGTACGCCTAGGAGTCGGATGAAGTAGAAGTATATAACTACATGAAAACAACATACCCAGATATCAATTCCCCCCAATTCCCCCATCAACCCCTCCCCATCCCCATCCTTTATATTCCCGTCCCTCCTCTTCCCAGCCACCTAATCCAATCCAATCCAATCCAACCCAATGCCTCAATAATTATTAATTACAGTACTCATATCAAACCCCCTCAACCTTCATACCAGCATCTCTCCAAATCCAAAAAATGTTTACATTTACATATACCCCATCTGTGCTATGGTAACCCTCAAACCCACCCTTTGGTCAATTGGACTATTGTAACCGTAATACTATAGAATTTATGGTTACTATTATAGCAGTCACAAGTATAATAATCCATTCCATAATACGCCTTTATTTTATCTTAGGAGGGTATGGAACAAGTAGGGTAGTGGGTGTAGAATGAGGAATAGAATGTGGGCTGTCAACACCACAACAACAACTAATCTATATAAAGGACTTAGCTCTCTAGCCCTTCCAAGTTCCCATTTTCCCATTACCCTGAATATCTATTATTGTGTAATATAGGCTCCGCACCCCTCTCCTGATACGATCAAAGTGACAAAATGGGTTGTTGACGGACGTAAACTAAAGGCGAAATAATCGTACTTAGGAATAGCTTTTTTTTTTTGGTATAGAGAAACTTACGTTAGAGGGTGTATGTAAAACAAAAAATCAAGTCTTATTATTAATTAAAGTAAGGAATATTTCAGAATTCAAAGATTCGTCAATTAGTAGGAGAATTCCATCATGTGGTCTAATTGACGAATTTCCCATGGTATTGATCAAATAGTCGATTTGAGGGTTACCATAGCACACATCCCAGACTCTTACCTCCGTCATCCTAACTTAAAGCGGGCCTCGCGAGCACAGACGCCTGCGGCTGCTCGTAGAGCCCCTAAGGACAGTCTCGTAGTACCCCCTGTTAATTTTCTAAATAGGAAATAAAGCGCTGATTCGTCCGGAGTACTTGATTAGTATCCACCTACACTTGGCTACTCCACGTGTGTGGTAGGTAAAAGTTGACCAAAAATAATAAGCTTAGTATGAAATTATATCTAAAAATCTAGCGCTTTCTAACAGTACTATTATATTTTCGATGTTTGCTTTATTAGTAAAGATACTAGCGTTTTTATTATTTAATTATTTCGGGTGTGAAAACCCCTACTAGTATATACTTGGCCACTCCACTATTCTACTTATCTACTCCACTATGTACGATTTACAGGCCTTGTATGGCTTCCAGTACTACTAGACTGGCGTAAGAGGCTCTGCCAACTCGTTCCTCGTTGTTGAGGCCTGAGGCTCTTATAGTAAGAATGTACCTCCGAAGGTATAAGAATAGTACCCTTCCCAGTGCACCTACCTACCTATCTACCTACCTACCCACCTACCTATGTAGATCTCCATAACCGTACCGTAACCGTACATGATAAGACATGATAGGACATGGTAAAACCCCCCAGTACGAGTACTAGCGATACCCGCACGTAAAAGTTACTCACCATGTACCTAAAATGTAATAATATACCTCCAGTGCTTGTATATATAGACGAACCCCAAAAATTCGAAAAAACCATAGATATCCAAGACCTAACCAAAATCCCCATGATTTTCTACACGACAAGTGTCTGATTTTTCATCTCATTTCAAGGAAAAGCAATACGAATAGTCATGTATTTTCCACAGTAACGAAAAATCTGAATTGCGAACGGTCGGTCGCGCGATAGATATGTAGTCCTTCTATCACATATAGGGAAAAAGTTAATTGGGAATATGAACCCTCGGAACCTACTGTATTTTTGAATCCCAAGGATAAGCGAGGTGAATCTGTATACCTACCCCCCTCCGTGTACCATTGCGATTCTCCAAGGCTAGGTAGGCTAGTACTCGAAATGAATAATCAATAATTCAACGTAAGAGGAGAAGCTACTATATATTACTATTATGGATATCTGAAAGCCACTCCACTTCAACTCGTTATCCGTCCGTCACGAAATCTCAATTACTCCTCTCATGACGACGCCAACGTAAAAGGTGCGAATACTTTATAATGATAATGTGTAAAGTGAAAATTCATCCTCCTATAATATACATGATGTATTAATAAATAATGAACCACCAGCCCAGGCCCATAAAACCCTTGCAAGGGCTTGGATGCAAACGTCGCTTCCTTGTGCCATACAGCATCCAAAAATTAATCTTCTTAACAATATAAATTCGGGGATCGGTATCATCAAAAACAGTAAAGCATATCCCGCCAGAAATATCAAAGGACGCCGTAGATGCTCTTCACCTCCATATGGTGGAGCGGGAAAATAAATCCAACTCCGGTAAAATAGACATAACATGAGGGGGCCGTTTGAATCATATAGTAAAATCTCTTGTTTTTTTCACCTGTCAAAAACTCGTCGTTTCTAAGACGGAGTGGTGAGAGGGTCGAAGCTTAGATGGTAGTTCATCTGCTTGTGTTATTCATAGGAAGCCACCTTCGTTTCCAAAGACACCAACACTTCCTCTCCATCCGCATCTCTTATCGCGGGAGTCTGCGCTACCGGGACTTCGCAATCCTCGATCTTCAACCTCGAATCCGTACTCGCTACTTGTCCTCCTACTACAGTCTTTGCCAGAAGAGGAGCTCGCATTGGTTTGAACCAATAACAAGCTACTGGTCGAGGACAGTCGTTTGGCAAATTCCTGAAAACTGAGTCTTTTGATGCTCGTACTGCTTCGTCTCTTCTCCTTACGGTCCTCGGGTGAGGATGACATCAACTTCCCACTGCCGGTATTATTTTCTTGTAAGGTTGGAATGGTAGCAGTAGACATGGATCTAGACGGAAGAGCCATTGAACTGGGTCGACTGGTCCTATTTCTCGCCGAAGTTGTTCCTGCTCGAGGACGGAGGCCACCACTGGCTGATGGTCCACCATGAAAAGCAGACATGGCTTGTGAATTTAAGAATCTAATTGGGGGGCTCCTGGGCGGTGGTGATAATGGCCGCGAGTCGGGAGTGGGAGGTGGTCGTCGTCCCGAGATATAATCCAAGGCTCGCTGGGCAGGCGTGGGGATATTGATATCAACTTCTTCGTCGCCGGACTCGGCCAAATCGGAGTCTTCGGATTCTTCGTCGAGATCCCATTCTTGCTTGCTCCGTGATGGCACTTCATTTTCACTCTCCCTTTTCTTCTTTCGCTCATCAACCTCCCTCATTAATGCCTCGAAGCGAGCTATGCTACTTATCTTCTCCTCCTCTTTATCTGTCGCCCTATCACTTCCGGGAATACATCTCATTTGAAATGCGCGGTCCAAAATCGTCTCTCTAGGACCTGGTGGAGTAGATGCAATAGGACTGGTAGGATACACAGCCGAGAAGCTGTTGCTACCCCTGGTGTGTGTGGAGAGGGCCGACGAACGACCTTGTGCTGACGTCCAACCTTCGACAAACTGGTTCTCATACGTTGACGCGGGCGATGGTAGGTCAGATGGAAGTGTGGTACTGTAGTTCTGGTGTGCAACAAAACCTAGAGGTGGATGAAGCGAACTCGATTGAGAAGATAAGTCTGATCGTCGGGATCGGAGACTAGGGGACGGCGAAATTATATTCGAGGGCTTGTCTCTGGCAGTTTGGTAGCTGTTCATAGTCTGATTTGATACCCGTTGTTGTATATCTGGCCTCGTTGACGTGTTCCTCGGTTCTTGAGGGAGTTGGGTTGGAAAAGTATTAAAGGAAGGGCTCGCGGGTGTCAGAGGACTATCTTCTGGGTTTTCGGAGGTTAATTTCGACTTTATCGAAACCTGCCAATCGTAAATATTGTATCGCTCGTCCGGTACTGATCTGAATAGAAGAATATTTGGCCAAGGGTCCTTAGTCGATGTGAGGCCAGCGGTCCTGCTTGATCTTCGTTTTCGTTGCTTCTCAGATAGTGCGTTGGGCTTCAACTCCAACATCAATGTGGGGAGAGAAGGGCTCTGCTTCCGATACTGCAATATCCGGACTTCGGACGATTTGAATGCGGATACTGGATGTTGGGCAACAAACTCCCAGTCACCCTGATTCCATTAGTATATTATCCGCCCAAAATAAACCATCCTACATACCTTGGCCTTATATATTGAAATGTATAGCTTTGGCTCTTGGCCCCCAAGTTCTTCCGAAGGACCGTCTCCCAAATTGGGCTTCGATGGAGTAGATTTGAGCCCTTTGAGAGTCGATGGCCGTGAGCTCTCGTTAAGAATGTCTGCTTGTGTCTTTAAATGGGCACCAGTTCCGAGGACGACGTAGCGCGACTACCACCAACTGTCAGTAAATACATATGCCAATACTTGCAAGGCACTAACCTTCCACAACGCCCGGCCCATGATGGTGCTCCTCTCTGGAGGCACCGACATCAATCCTTCCATCAATATCATGTTGCCGGTTCTTTTGAATCCTCAATTAATGTGCTACTGTCGAGCTTCTACACTGCAGAAAGCGGGACAGATTGGTCAAAGAATGGCAGGATGCTATAACATCGCTTGCTTGAGTCTTTATCTTTGGCGTCCGACAAGACTCGATGCTTGTTCGAGAGGGAGGACGAGATCCGAAGGTGTGGTGTTTGCTTCACAGGCCAAGATGAAGGGTCGCTGGTTTGGAAAATAAATGCCAACGGGTAGCAATCGAACTAGGAATGCAGGGCAGGTGCTCTTAGTCCTCGAGACTAACCACGCCAACGCCACAGGCGGCAGATCGGATCGGGTTGCTATGTTTTGTGAGGCTCGCTGAACGCCAGGAGCAATTGTCGTTGGGTAGGTTGGTACGACTTTATCACAGGGAGCTGGAGTTTGCAGTTGTGAGGCGTCGTCAGCGAATCAGTGTTTGCCGTCGGGTCTCTCCTTGTGATTGGGGTTGGCGTTCTAATTGGGTGAACCTGATTCTGCTGCCTCGTGTGTGCAGGTGGTGTGGAAGCTTCTTTGGGATCGTAGGCTAGCCTAGCGATGGAACTCGTCTCGTCAAATGCGCAGTCCTTGGTACTTTACTACCACGTTCCCTACGACAACCACAACGACAACGACAACGACCACAGCCCAGCAGTTCGACTTTTCTTGGGATGAAGAGTAGGAGGAGGAGACACCGCAAGTGTGTGCATATGATACCAAATAAGCCCCTCGTTTTCGGAAGGTGCAGTGCAGGAACAGTGCAGAAACACTGGGGCGACTTGGACGGGCTCGAAGCGGGCACTTTTCCGTTGTGGCTTGAGTGGGTGCAGGACTGCAGGAGCGCAGGTGGCACTCTGTCTGAAGCAAGCAATAAGCAGATACGACCAGGGAAGAGACGCCTGCAGATGCACGCTGGACGCGGTTGGTGTGGTGTTGGTGGTGATGGTGATGGTGATGGCAGTGTTGGTGTTGGTGTTGATGCAGAGCCTGGATTCGGATTCTCAACAATATGAAGATCCAATGGAGACGGGAGACGGGAGCGTTCTACCAAGTCCTTTGAAGCTGGGCTTCTATCTTGGGTGGATTGTGGATCGGTCGCGGTCGCGGTCGTCGCAGAGGCAGACGCAGACGCAGACAGACGCAGAAGCAGAGGAAGATAATACTTCGAGCACCTGCAGATGGATGGATGGATGGGCAATCATGCGCTGCGGGGGATCGTTCGTCTCTTTAGACTTTGAGGCTCCCTCGCTGTCGTTCGTTCGCTCGATGTTTGATTGTTCGAACCACGAAGATTCCGTAAATCTTACTTGAAGTCCTTCCTCTCATCTCTTGCCCGCCCAGGCGATCCTTTACTTTACAATCCTTGCCCTTCTTCAACAACTTCAGGGGCGAGAACCCGCGGCCAGGTTTCGCTGTGGGGAACTCGTTTTCTCTCGGGACCATGCCCGGATTTTAGCGACGTTCCCCTATTCCCAAAGAATTCCGATATTCCAATCTTCCACCTGCACTACTACTCCGTACTCTCCGTACTCCTGGGATTCGCTATCAGATTAGCCCCTACGAACGCCTTCCCTCTCTCATATCGTGGGAATTGGCTTGGAACCCCTCTCATTGGTTATCTCTTAGGGCTATGGAAGAGCTGTGGAAGGGCTCTGGAAGTACTGTAATCGTGGATTCCTGTCAACCTTGTCAAAGGCATTTTTGACGCTGGCCCTTGTCCATTCACGGCACACGGATAGAAACTCTATCCTCTGCTGTACCGCACCTCGTTTCTTCGCCCCTGATGCAGCGATGAACCCGTACTGAGTGGAGATGCCTAACCTCCATCCTCTTGATATTTTCCTTCATATGTGAATTGGTTGCCATAACTTACTTATGTCCTGCAGATTCTAGCACCAAAAAAAGCGACTGGACATACGAGGAGGGTGGACACAACTCTGCTTGCACAGTACAACAAGTACAGTCACTCCTTGCAATACCTCTAGCCCCTGTATGGCCGGACTTCTATAATTAATGTTCATCCTTGTATCCTACAAAGGAATTGCAATTCTCATAGGAAGCCCACGTCTCACTTCAGGATTGAGTTTGTCGGCAAGTTTCGCTTGTTTGTTTTACGCGTTGTGCTGGACATGGCTGGACATTCTCCTTTTCCCCTTGCATACGCTTTTCCACTGCCATGATTCTTTTATTTCCCTGATTCTACTCCGGGCCCAAAGAGGGACCTGCAGCATCGTCACAAAATCGCGAATAGTTGCATGACCTCGAAACTTGCCACAATGGGACTAGAGCTAACAGCTGCCTGTGAAAAGTTGACCTTTAAGCTTTAGCGAAGCGCCTCTGATCTGGAGGGGTTTACAAAACGCTTCACCTGTGCCACAAATCTACCCTGATGATTGGCAAGAGAAAAAGTCGATAAGTCACTGGGGAAAAGGAAAGGTTAAATGAGATCCTTCAGACTTTAATATTGAACTTATTTATTAGCCAGGTCAGCCCTCCTCGGGCCCTTTCGTCAGCTCCTCTTGGTCGGGCTCACAGATGTCATCGCGACTCATCGGACTTACAGGCGTTCGAGTCATGCTACGCAATCCTCAAAGGCTTCTCTGTCATGTTTGCAATATATTTACATTCTAACGTGAAGCGTATTCTAGACAAGCACATCACCTGGCC
Source organism: Hymenoscyphus albidus (assembly GCA_911693285.1). Classification (NCBI taxonomy): domain Eukaryota; kingdom Fungi; phylum Ascomycota; class Leotiomycetes; order Helotiales; family Helotiaceae; genus Hymenoscyphus; species Hymenoscyphus albidus. The sequence goes on along the minus strand of CAJVRM010000320.1, from coordinate 5,678 downwards.
TTTCTGTATGTACCTGTGCATAACCTACAGTATTGAACCTACTTCGCACATCTCCTCCCCTGTGCATATCCCTCAACAACTTTAAATTCTCTCCTTTGACTCTGCCTGCCGACGGGAGTCAAAATCCATAACCTCCGCACCCACGATTCTTCCGAATCCACTCCCCTTCAGCTTGGCGTATGATGTATTCATCCTCTGATCACTCAATGCTGATTGGCATACATGATATGGCACACTAGAGTAGTACGAAGTACTAGCGTCACTCCCGCCGATGGCTCCTGATCCAAAGGAAGAATTACCACCGCATGTTCCGTACCCAATCCGAGGCTGAGTCCTGACACTTCGTAAAAGTTGTGGGGGATCACTGGATTCTTATCAGATTGCAACACTACTGCAGCATTCTATCTTTTATCGTGGCAGATTCCATCAAAGTTCTTCTCCGTTGGTTTGCTCCGAGAACCTGTCTATCGACAAAAACATTGAAGCGTGCGCCGCCATACTCTCCTTTACCAGTATATAGGTCCATTTGACGGAGTACTTTCAGAACTTGAATGGTTTGGAAATCGAGCAGCGGGTTGGAGGAAAGGGAGAGGGGAAAATGTTGATAGGGAGTTATGATTGGACTTCAGGAGTGTACAAGATTTTAGTGGGGAAGTGGCAATCAAGTGGCTTGCATTCACAGATTGTCACTTGATACGTTATGGAACCTACGGTTTTTTTGGAGGAGGCTCGGAAGTGTCACCTGCAGGTACGCTGAAATTCTAGGATGCTCTACATGTATGTAGCTTAGTAACTCTGATATCTATTGGTGTGGCAGTCCCGTTATCGGAGACGTTGTGTTATGCTGCCACTTCTTTGCAAATAGTTAACATCCAGTGTTGACACCAACAGATTATGTTGCGTATATATAGAAGAAGAGCGATCAAGAGTTGTAGTAAGAGGGACAAATTTTCTTTTTGACAATATCAGGAAATAGGCTTGGTGGTAGCCCTAAGGCTGATCGATTTGACTACTTCGTAGATTAATCAGCCAGAGAACGCAATAATGCCGGTGCCACAAGCTTGCATGAGCTGAGCTTGGTAATAATGATTTCGCTCCACTAAAAAAGAGCCGACAGAACCTTGGATGTGTTGACTAATAACATGTCTCAACTCTCTGCTACTACATTTGGGCCTCTGAGTACCCTTTTTCCCAAACATGATCCCGAGTCTTGTTCGCTACAAGATTGAATTCAACATTTGCGAACGACCTCAGCTAGAGTCCCCATCTCAGACTCTCGGCTGTTTGTCCAATGGAATTTACAAGTGTTTGTGAATATCCCTCCATCGTCGCTTAGCTTTACGTGATAGCACCACCAGGCACCTGCACCGTTACTTGGAAAGATTATGTTATCCCTGACTCAGTAACCTTTAACTACCGGTAGGCAGATCGCTTAATTGGGTATGGCGGGTGGTATCCCACTAGTTTGGTTGGCGAGAGCACCAAGACCAACCCCTTTTCAGCGTTCTCCCTACAGGTAGTGAAAAGTTACGAAGTAAGGGATGAGATTAAGCGAGTGCTAGATCTGTCACTTGGAGAACAAACAAAGCAGATTCCGAGTGGTTTTTTTGTACTACCTATATGGTTCGATAGTTGAAGTAGTTAATTTTGATATCATGTATTCCCTAGAGGCATTGGCTTATATCTAAAGTAAAAATTACTTGATAAGACATTCTTGCGCCCCCTCCTATGCGAATTACCCGGAAAATTATTAAGAAAAAAATGCTGTTTAGGCAAAAGGAATGAAATCAGCTTCGCAGCCGTTTTCTGGATACGCGTGTTTTGGGTGTTTTCCTGAAACATGTCTATAATACATATCCTTGAGAAGAATACAAGAAAGCAATTTAGCGATTTCGGTGTGGACTAGATATCCATGAATGCACCTTACGCGGATATCACCTATATCTGTGCAAATAATTGAGGGCGAACTCTTGAAAGAACCCGAATTTGTGGGTTTCTTGCTATTGTTTCCTACTCTGAGAGTACCCCACTGTTTCTGACATGCAAACTCTACAATTTAACACAGGCCAACATGAATTCTACGTGCTGCTTTAAATTCTCGAATTTAGCTTCTAGCAGTTTATAGGTAGTAATGATTCCTGGTTCTATGAAGATAATTCATATTTTGTGGGAACTATATCTCAGAGGCTATCCAGAGAGGAAATGTAATATATGTTCCTTTGCCATGCCTTTTCTCCTTTCATTCTGTATACTGTACCTTCTCAGCTTCTATGGGAGGCTTTACAGACATTGTTCCAATTTGGAGCAAGGTGATTGCTTCATTGACGAGTTTCAATTTCGCAAATACTTTCATTCGAATCTCACTTTATCCCCCATCTTACAGGGACTGAATTTGAGACAAGATAGTTCTTCTCTTGCTAGAATAAATCGCCATATTAAGAAGTCTTGTACTTAAAGTTCTTAGCTCTGCTTTTCGGTGGGCGGACTACTATTCGTCTACTTTTCATATCTCTTTTCAGCGAAAAACGGTTACGGGAAAATTGTAGGGTCTTGTTATTTTGAAAATCAATGCGCCACTTGATCAAACCATCTTGTCAGGTACCGCTTCGGGGGATCGACTGCTTCGTAACCAATATCATGCGAAAGGTTGTTGTTCAAATGTCCTATCAGGACGACAAGACATCACACTACCTTGCTGGAGTACTCAAGTGGTTCTTGGATTTCGAGAAGTCAAGATATCTGCGAACCTAGGTAAACTGTATAGCTTTCCGCTGTGACTCTTCATAGACTATGTATCTAGCTTCTGCAAAGGACCATGTCAGAAGGAATTCGGTCGTGGTCAGTAAAATTGCCTAGATACCCCCCCTTGATTTGATCTACTACCGTGTGTCGGTTGCTAACTGTACTGTAGGTGTATGAACAAGACGGTAAAACTTGGACGAGGTATGCCTCATCAACTTTAGTATGGGAATCTCGTACCAGTGCATCCTTTTTCCCTTACAGGACATGCACTAGCCGCTGATGTAGTTCGGGGTAAGAGTAGGAAACTGCAGTTCGCATTGGTAGATCCAAAGCTCCATGACTACGTGATGGTATAGGTGTTCTACTCAGGTCATGATTCGATTTTAACGAGTACCTGGGATGACCGTACCTAGGTACTCACGTATCCATGACAGTCGGAGACACTTCGTTCAATATTTGTTCAATTACAGCAGCTAATTCAACTGAAGGAATACTTTCTCTATCTCACAATTCTCTTAGGTTTCTTGTCATCCGTGCTCGCATATATATACTGTAAGATCTTACAATCATTTCAAGACTACTAGAATTTGGATGTGAAGGGAGGGGAAAACAGTACCTACGTCACTACCTAGGTAGGCAAAACCGTGCTATTCAAGGTCTCATCACGACACGCAACCGCAATAATTGATCAGAAAAAGATTCCATGCCCTGAGGAGGTAGGTAGGTAGGTAGAGGCTATGAGTGAAATCGTCATCTACAGGTGCGTCCAACACCAGCAGCTTGTACCTATCATGAACCTTCACTGCACCTGCAACCTCAAAATAAAGTTTTAGTAAGAGAACTTGGAAGGGCAAAAGAGGGGTGGAGGGGGGTACCTGAAGTTGATAGCGTCCTCAAAAACACATCCGATGCATTTGGGAAGGGAAGTATGTTACCGCTACGTGAAATTTCTTGAATTGATTTCATGAAGCAGTTTCGGTTTATTGGCTGAACTTTTTGCAAACGGGAAAATATGCGAGACCCCAAGCCGTGAACTCAACTCAGGCGTAGGCGATAGACCTTTCAGCTAGGTAAGTTTACATGAATTGAGTTGATATGTTACTTGGAAATGAACAATGTACTGATAGGCTGAAAGCTCCTACGGCATCCTGAATGTACTAAAAGGTCGAATAGAGTAAATACTAATTCGCAAATCGTAAATCGCAAAAGTTATATATTTACTACTACTGTACCAGAGTGCCTATACCCCCACACCCCCAAGTACTTGAGAAGGGGGCCTGATTATGTAAACCCGCCAACCACTGTCGCCCACTCTCGCTGTCGCTACACCCTCGCTGTCGCTACACCCTTACTGTCGCATCGTCACTGTCGGATAGGGTCCTGCCCTAGTATGTTGTTTAGAGAGGAGAGAGAGGGAGAGAGGGAGAAGCGGGGAAATAAACTAGTTGTGCGCGTCGCTTATCGTCAGCCCCGAATACTACCTTCCTAAAACGGCTAGGCTAGCACGTGTTGCGCTAACAATTGTTTGCTACCTACCTTCGCGCCCCTCGCTCTTCCCCGCTCTCTCTTCTCTATTCCTTACGACAGCGACAGTAAGGGTACGGGTACACGTACAAATAACTAGGCACGTGAAGTCTAAGGGTAGGAGTAAGTGGAGTTAAAGGAGCGTTCGAAATAAATTCAAGCTTATTTACTTATATCGAGTGGTTTTACCTTCAATTCTAGCGCTGTTATATAACCCTAACCCTGAGCCAGTTTGCGATTTGCGATGTGCGATTTACGAATTAGTATTTACTCTATCCAACCTTTTAGTACATTCAGGATGCCGTAGCTCCCGACTCATGCTTTGTCCTGTATAGCAAAACGAAAATCGTACTTTCTCCCCTATGTGTGAGACACTTAAAGACAAATAGAAAAAGATTTATGTGGCAAAGCTCAATTAATACTTTAACAGTAGTTGACTAAACCAACCCCTAGTTAATTGGAAAGTCCTTAAATACCCCTTGCGTACTGAGGTATTCACAGGACTACCCCCTAAGCTGTATACTCCTTAAAAAGAGGGGTAGTTCAGTGAGTATCGCTTAAGAAGTGGGATATTTCTGTTAGTAAACATTCACTATTTTTTATATATATCTACACCTATTTTCTAGTGAATCAAAAACCCCTACTACTATAATAATATCCTTCTACCTTCTCCCTTCTCCCTTTACCTTTTAACTCTACTATATCTACTGTTACCGCTAGTATGCTGGCACACCAGCTACGCGCGAAGCTTTGTAACAGTCCTCTAGAACCTCTTCGAATTCTTAGTAAACAGCTAGCGCAATAACACGAGGCTTAGGAGCAAGGAACAACTAACAAATAATAAGCGTAAGCTCAAGGGCAAGGAGTAATAGACTAAAACTCTACTGAAATCTACCAGAAGTGGACTATGAGGTAGGAGGTAGGTATGTTGTCAGTTTCTACCGCATGGAACCTATATGCATAGAATGGGACAGGACCGTACAACGAAGGAGAGGCATATGCCAGGGTTATATAAACCAGGCTCCTGCACACAGCCATTTGCTCCCTAGTGATCTCAATACAACTCATCTGGCACCCTAGTCTTCTATGTTCCTAGGAACAAAGTAGTTGGGGTAGATTGATTTACTTTGTTCATTAATTTCCAGCTGTATTTATGTGGAAGAACTAATAAAGAAGTAAAATTCTAGGACTTCTATAGGTATTTACTAACAGAAATACCCCACCTCTTAAGCGATACTGACAGAAGTATCCCTCTTTTAGGGGATATAAAGTAGGGGGTAGTCCTGTTAATACCTAATTGCGCAAGCGGTATTTTCAATTAAGTGGGAAGTGGTTTGCAAAGGTTTTTGATTAAGTGAATATGGTAGCTTTGGAAGTCACGGGGAGTGCTTGGACCACCCCTGTTGTATGTA
>CAJVRM010000319.1:0-35701 GCA_911693285.1 Hymenoscyphus albidus | reverse complement strand
TCACGTGACTAGTTGGACCGACTGGACCGACGATCGGTCTGAACTTCTGGAACGACAGGACCGACCAGCGGTCCTGGCAAGGTACAGGAAAGTGAAGGGTCTATATAAGACTGGCACGTCTGCCATTAGATAGGAGCTTCGTGCTCAACTTAGTTATCAATCTTATCATATTAGTTTGACATCTTTGATACAAGTAACGAGTTCACTTCCAAGTGAACAACCCGATAGTCTTCTTCTTATCATAGCATACCAACCAGCGAACACCCAGCCAAGTTTAGTTAGCCAGTTTGAGTATTCGTTACACGTTACTACGTACGTAACTTAATAAAAGAATATATTATATAAATATCGCTTCTACTAATTAAAAAGGAATTTAATATTGATATCTTTAAGATTAAAGTAGTATAAGTATCTTTTAAGACCTAGGCTATTTAATATTGATATCTTTAAGATTAAAGTAGTATAAGTATCTTTTTCGACCTAGGCTATTTAATAGTCTAGAAAAAGAATAGTAGTTTATATAAATAGTATTACTATTTAATTTAACCTAGTAAAATAATACTTTAAGTACCTGTATTTAAACAAGCCTCTTTACTTAATCCTTTACCGCATATTATAATAAGATATTAAAATAATCTCGGAATATATTCCTAGCTTACTAAATATTTTAGTAAATACCTTTTCAAGGAATTTAGATAATATAATAGCTAATTAGTATTCTCTCTTTAAATAGAGCCTTTTATTAATTATATTAATTTATAGCGCCTAGGGTTTCTTATTTTACTTCTACTTTTATATATCTTATTTTTTCTATAAATACTTATAACATATATAACTCTTATATTCGCTTATTTAAGACTTTCTAAGCTAAGAGATTACCTTTAGCCTAGCTAGTAGATTTATAGGCTATTATTAACTAGGCTTTATTAAGGGTAGTAGAAAGGTAATAGGTCTTTTAATAACTAGAAGATTATATATAAACTTAATTTAAGTAAGCCTTTCCGCCATTTACTTATACTATAAGTTATAGAGAATAAGTATACCCTATAAATATTTAGAAGTTCTTTTATATGACGTCTTTTATTAGATATTCGAGCGTTCTAAGAACTATAATAAATATATAAGGCCGAGCTTCTTTCTAATATCTAAATCCGCTTAATTACTTCTATTCTAAAAAAGCCTTATTAAGTACTACTAGGATAGTATAATTATCTAAATTTTAAAGTAGTGCTAAAGCTACTATTCGCGGCTTTCTTACATACTAGCGAAATAATATAAGTTAACTTATACTAAATTAGAATAGTATAATAAGGTTATATTTAAAAGGTCAAAGTTATAAAAGAGAAACATAGTATTTAGTTCTTAGAATAAAAATATATTACTATCTTCTTATATTTAAGTAAAAGCGATATTAATCACTCTAGTATTAAAATAATAGTAGAACGTACTTAAGACTGTATTTACTTTATTATAGTACTTTTATAGCCTTTTAAACTAGATCCTTAAATATTATATTTAGCTTTCTTTTATACTAAACAAGGTATTTTTATAAGAGACTTCTACGTTAATACCTTATAAGAGTACCCTTACTAGATTAGTACGCTAAATTATATAGTATATACGAGTTATAGCCCTTAAAGAGGTACTATTTAAAGAGTCTCGGATTTAGGTATTTTAGACTCTAATATTTAATATCTTAGTAAATAGTTCTTTAGAGCTTTTAAGAGTTATTTTACTTTTAGTTTATAAAATCGTTATTAATTACGCCGTTATTTTTTATAGGGATTATAATTCTCCTAGCTTATTATTATTTTATCTTCTTTAGTAGCTAGTTCTTTTTATCTTTTAAAGATAGCCTAAGATACTAATACTTCTTTTTACTATACCAAATAGAGCCTTGTAATTAGTCTATAATATGTAAGAAGTCTAAGCATTTAAAGCTAGCTAGTAATATAAGAAATTTATAATAAGCCTCTTTTATAACGTAATAAATAAACGATAAATTCGTTATAATTATTTATGTAACTTAAACTTGTAATAACATATTACCTAAGTGGTCGTATTAGTGTTAGTTAGCAGGATTTATAGTGAATAAGGATGGGATTGCTTAGTAAGCTATGGTAGGATATATATACTACCCTACTACTAGAATACTACACTCCTTTAATACTACTACCATATCTACCATATCTACTATATTGTTAACTACACTATCATGAGCTCTTTTATCCTACCTACATACCCCTCGCGAATAGCTCGCTAAGTTTCAGAGGGTTATATATTATCTAGTTCTAAAGTTATCGCCCTACTCTATACTTTATATTCCATTAGATTAATATAGTCGAAGTCTGGGCATTTAGCGTGTACCTTTACTTAGAACTAAATGTTCTTTCTTTTCCAAGCTATATACTTGTTTATAGGCTGTGTACCTATTTTTATATAGTTTTACTACTCCCTTACAAGACGCGAGGCCAAGTGTACTTATACTTCGCTTTCCACTTCTCTCTATATAGGCGAATTATAAGTACTTAAAGCTAGCTAGCAACTATAAAAGAAAAATTAACAATAAGCCTCATTTGATGTAACGTGTACCGACTGACGAATGAACATAAAAGACAATAAAAATAAGTATCTTTTCAAGCTATTCGCACCCTCATCAAGTGGAGCCCAGGCTGCCAAGCGCTCAATTATGGCCTGTCTAACTACCTAGTTCTGGTGAACTGTTTGAGGATGGTGGAGGGTTAAGAAGAAACGCCTTTTGCAAGCGTTTAACTCTACTGATTGTAGGTTGTTGTTGTGGACAAGTGATCAACTGGATCAAGCGATGTATGCAAGTTTGTGACACCCTTGATACGCAAAACACATCCTATAAGCGTTTACTAAAGTAACACTCTGGGGCTAGTTCTTGCGATTACTAAGCTTCATAAGACTAAAGAATCAAAGACTTTACTTTAATAATACTTTATTAATAGTAAATTAATAATAGAAACTAACAGCTACTCTGATTCAATTGTGAATCCTTGTATCCTCTAACAGGGGGTAAATTAAGGTGATTTTTTTTACTCCTTTGTTTCCTGGGCATTTCTAGCAGACCACCCACTCTCTCAGTTGTGGGGGTACATGGGAGCCGCCATATACAAGCCGATATTGCACAACATACTTATTCAGTCATATAATGAAGTTGATGTTGAGTGGTGTTTGTTGTCCTTCTGTACTTCACTCAGCCATCGGCATCATCCGTTGCAGTACGGTGGCCCTGTGCGGCAACCCCGCATTTACATCTCATACTCTACAGTTCTGCAAAGTACCCCGCCACCATCATCATCGGTCCTCTGCACACAGCCGATCCTGGCACTCAGTCGCAAAAGATACTGCTGTCAACAAGATGAAACAACGGTTTTCTTCCCTAGATGTTAAGGTAAGTCTGAGTCCCCATACATGCTATAATCATCTGGGTTGTGCCTAGCTTCCAAAAAACGGATCCAGGGCTGACAATTCAGGTCATCGCCCACGAACTCTCCAACGCGCTCCTGACCCTCCGAGTCTCCAACATCTACGACCTGTCGTCGAAGATTTTCCTCATCAAGTTTGCGAAGCCTGAGAATAAACAGCAAATAATAATCGATTCGGGTTTCAGATGTCATCTCACCGAATACGCCAGAGCTACTGCAGCTGACCAATCCGACTTCGTCAAGAAATTACGGAAGGTCCTGAAGACTCGGAGAGTGACGGCTGTCTCGCAGATTGGCACTGACCGAATTATTGAATTCCAATTCAGTGATGGCCTCTACAAATTGTACCTCGAATTCTACGCTTCTGGAAATATCATCTTGACGGATAAAGAGTTAAATATTCTAGCACTGCTACGAATCGTACCGGAAGGAGAAGGACAAGAGGAACTTCGTGTGGGACTCAAATATTCTGTGGATAATAGACAGAACTATGCGGGTATTCCGGCCTTGACTAAGGAACGACTACAAACGGCGCTGCAGAGTGCAGTTGATCGAGGAGATGACGGTTTGGTGGCAGGAAAGAAGGCAAAGAAGAAGGGGGCAGATGCTGTACGAAGAGCCTTGGCTGTCTCCATCACTGAATATCCTCCGATGCTGGTCGACCATGCAATGCGGGCAATGGATTTCGATGCTACCCTGAAGCCTGCAGAGGTTCTTCAAAACGAGTCGCTTCTGGATAATCTCATGCGATCACTACAAGAGGCGCAAAGGGTCATTGAGGAGATTACGAGCTCGAGCGTTGCCAAGGGATACATAATAGCAAAGAAGAAGGACGGGTACGAGGAAACACCAGAGGAAGGGAATGCGCGAAAGGGCCTGCTGTATGAAGACTTCCATCCCTTCCGCCTACAGCAATTTGAAGGCGACTCTGCGACAAAGTTTTTGGAGTTTGAAGGCTTCAATACAACGGTGGATGAGTTCTTCTCTTCGATCGAGGGTCAAAAATTGGAATCCAAACTACAGGAACGTGAGTCAAATGCCAAACGAAAGATAGAAGCAGCTCGACGGGACCAAGCAAAACGACTCGATGGATTGCAGAAGATACAGGCACTAAACGAACGAAAAGCTGCTGCGATTGAGGCAAATGTTGAGCGCGTACAAGAAGCTATGGATGCAGTCAATGGTCTGATCGCGCAAGGAATGGACTGGGTAGAGATTGGCAAGCTTATTGAGGTCGAGAACAAGAGGGGCAACCAGGTCGCATCCATGATCAAGCTTCCGTTAAAACTACACGAAAACACCGTCACGTTGTTATTGAATGAAGAAGTATATGACGAAGAAGAAGATTCAGCCTATGAAACCGATGGAAATATTTCTGATAGCGAAGACGAGGGTCCAAAGCAAAAAGAAGCAAAGCAGAAGGGAGTCGAGAAGAGATTGTCAATTGATATCGATCTTGGAATATCTCCGTGGAGCAATGCTCGCGAGTACTACGACCACAAGAAGATGGCTGCTAGCAAAGAAGTGAAAACACTGCAATCTTCAAACAAAGCACTGAGAAGTCAGGAAGCTAAAATCGCACAGGACCTGAAGAAGGGATTGAAACAAGAAAAGGATGTCTTACGACCCGTCCGAAGACAAATGTGGTTTGAAAAGTTCACTTGGTTCATTTCTTCTGACGACTATCTTGTTCTTGGCGGTAAAGATTTTCAACAAGCTGAAATGCTGTACAAGAGATATATGAGAAAAGGGGATGCATACCTTCACGCTGATATTCGTGGAGCGGCTGTGGTAATTGTTCGCAACAATCCAAAAACACCAGATGCCCCAATTCCTCCTTCAACTTTGTCACAGGCTGGAAGCTTGGTTGTCTCGTGTTCAGATGCTTGGGACTCGAAAGCCGGCATGTCTGCTTGGTGGGCAAACGCATCGCAAGTCTCCAAGGCTGCTCCAGGTGGTGATTTCTTGCCGGCTGGAAGCTTTTCTGTAAGTGGAAAGAAAAACTTTCTACCTCCAGCTCCATTATTACTTGGATTCGGGGTAATCTTCCGTATCAGCGACGAGTCCAAGTCACGACATATGAAACATAGAGTTGTTGACGATTCGCCATCTGTCACCGAAACTACCAGCAGTGTTACCGACGAAAGGGATGCAGATGAATTAGCTAGCAGCGCTCCTACATTAGTGTACGATAGCGGGAGTGATGATGGAGAGGATCGGGAATTAGAGGATGAAGATGTGGAGCCAAAATTGAATCCTCTTCAAACACAAGCTGCTATTGAACAACATATTTCAGATGCGGATGATCAGGAACAGGATATTACAAAACGCGTGGGAGAACTTGCAATAGTAGCAAAATCCGAATCACCTGAGCTCAAGTCTCCTTCGCATCACCCCGACGTGTCTGACGATGAGAGCGAAGGACCGACGGATCATAATATAACCACCGACACACAAACACCAAATCCACAAAATGGCAACAAAAAGGGTGGTCCAGCCCCAGTGAAACGTGGCAAGCGAGGAAAAGCAAAGAAAATGGCCACCAAATACAAAGATCAAGACGAAGAAGACCGACTTGCAGCACAACAACTAATTGGTTCCACTGCTGGTCAAGAGAAAGCTCGCGCAGAATCAGAAGCAAAAGAGAAGCGGGAGCTAGAACTTGCTTTCCAAAAAGAGCGCCGAAGAGCCCAACATCAACGCTCGCAACAAGAAACTGCTGCTCATGAAAAGTTACGCAAAGAAAAGATGGAGCAAGGGCTTGATGATGTTGACGATGCTGAGGAAGAAAAGATGGCAGCGCTTGATTCCTTGGTTGGAACTCCACTTCGTGGCGATGAGATCCTGGAGGCTATCCCATTTTGTGCTCCGTACTCGGCAATGGGGAAATTCAAGTATAAAGTTAAGCTTCAACCTGGAGCTCAGAAGAAGGGAAAGGCTATTAAGGAGATTCTTGGCTGGTGGTTGGCTGTTTCTACTACCAGGGGTGTCATAGATAAGAAGAGTGAGGATGGAGAGAAGATGTGGCCTAGGGAGGTGGAGTTGTTGAAGGGATGGAAGGTAGAGGAGATTACTAATACAATTCCTGTGAGTAAGGTTCGGGTTATGATGGCTGGGGGTAGTTTGAGTGCCGCGAATGCGAAGGGAAACCAAGGGAAGGGCAAGGTTAGTGGGAGGGGAGCTAAGAAGAGATAGGCGGGATTGGATGAGCAATAATATTCAGCCTTCGTAGGAATAGAAATCAGATTATACACTAGAGAGTGGGCAATCTACGATAACAGTGGGCAACACCCTTAGAACGCGAACAGCCTGCGACATGGTCGAGGGTCCATAGGAGGGTCGTGGCTCGAAGGCTAGCGATGCAGAAAAGTTGACTTTCCCGTCGTCTCTCGTTTGAACGTTTCTGCTTATCCTGTCTCCCAAGGTCTTCTTGGTCAGGTTGCCTGGGACAAGATCATGGTTGCAGAGGAGGTAGCTGGGTTGTTTAGGACGACACTCAACGGCTTTCACGCTGATTATAGTACTTGGAAAGAGGACGTCTTACATCAGTTGACTAAGCAGATTGATTGGGTCATCGGAAGTGAAAAGCGAATTTATGGGGGAATAACAGATTCTTCAAAGTCGTTTTCCATGAAGGAGAATATCGTAGGAGGGCTATGAGCCGCCGAACCCCGACTCCAAAATAATCGATCTTGATACTTACTAATTTTAAGCAGACCGCAGACCTAAAATCCCAAAGAGCAAAAAAACGCGTATTTCTTCCTTTCGAGTTTCCTTTCGTTCTCCATGTGTACAGGTATTCGATTTCCTTGTTTCTGAATCTATGGTTTATAATATAACACATTTTTATTTCTTTTCTCTTTTCAGACTCAAAGAGTCTCATCCTACTACCCAACTTCATCAATAAGCTACTCAACACCTCATTACCGTATTTTCGCATACTCTTCCTTCCCCTCAGTCTACTATTAAGCACGCACAAAATATCGTGGGTGCGATTAGTTCTTTCATCCATCGATCGATCATCCAACTCTTCCAGAATTATGATGTGTGGTTTATGTTGTAATGTTTTGTGCTAGATTGGGACCGGTTGCAACTCGGTGTTCTTGGCGCGGACCTTGGTGTATCCCCTCGAGGCTTCATATGTACACCTACGGTTTTAGGTTTGAGGTATCCGCTTTTAGTCTTGGTACTCAACAATACTACTGATTAAGTGGTGCGGAGCAAGTCGGGCCAAGCCCCGTAGCGCGCCTAGGCATCATTCCGACCGGTCCGACCGCTTAAATAGGAAATCTCAAACCTAAAACCGTAGGTGTACATATGAAGCCTCGAGGGGATAAGAATTCTGGGGCTATTGTAACGGTTTTTTAAGCGCACGTTAAATGCTACGCGAACTATTGAGATTGGGATATGACATCCTTTTTTCATGAAACGCCTTAATGTATTTGGTGTGCGCGAGTTAAGTGCTGCGCGGACTGCGAACTATGGAGATATGACATCCTTTTTCATGGTATACATTTACATCATTAGCTATACACGTTTCTTCTCCGACAACGAACGATGCAATGCTGACGTTCCGTTATCCAAAGAAGAAAGGCACAGAATAAATAGATGGGGAATCATAGGATGCTTTTTATATTTTTCAGGTTTTTCTATACTGGTATGATGTTCTGTTTGTTTCCTATTAACCGAAAACATCGCTTATTCACATTTCTTTGGTTTTATTGCCTCAATAATTATTAGCTTCCCGTGACTCACTTTTCCTCGTACATTTATCATGCTCATTAACTAAGGCTATGTTAGTGAAGCAATGGCCGATTGGTGTTGAGGCTACTGGGTATAAATGACTTCGTTCCCTCATGAATCCTGATTGTTCTATTCTACTCTTACAAAGTTCATCAACCAAAAAAACCCACTTTCGTTTACCAGCAGCTTTCTTCATCAGCACAACATCAGTCTCTGATCTATCGACCTGCGAACATCACATTCATTAACAACCATTCAATCAACTCTTCGACAAAGTGAGTTACTTTATTCAGTTAGTCTCACAGAACATCTTAGCTAACTTGTTTAGAACGTCAATATGCCTTCAAATATGCAAAACCTGCCCTTGCCTATTGAATTGAGACAAGAGATATACAAATATCTCTTTCAGCCAGCAGCCACAATCACAATGGAAGAGGACTGGCCATGCTTCGAAGCTGCCCCTATTGAGACCGCCCTCTTTAGAGTGAACAGCACAATTTCCGCAGAAGCCCAGGCATTCTTCAAGAAGCGTGGCTTCATGGTAGTCACGCTTACCGATTCTTGGACCTCAGTCGCCCTTCGACACGTCATTCCATCAAAGCCAATCCACAAGGACGAATTGAACAAGATTCCCACGCCTCTGAAGATATCAATCATTGGCAAACTCAGCGGCCGTAAGTCAAACCGTCACCGCAAGACTACCCACCTAATCATCGACCTCCAATACCTCAATCGTATGGTCGATTTCTTGAATTCCTACCAAGCGAACATTGGAGCTTTTGATACTACACTATTGCGTCCGACTTCAGTATCGATTCAGAGAATCCACCTGACTCTGAATGATTCATTCGACAAACTTGGCTTGGATTCCAAAATCTACGAGAACTGCGTCCAACAATTAAAAGATTTCCGACTTGGACCGGATTCCTCCGACGCAGACCTAAGCGGACAACCAGTAGCGAAAATTCTCACTCTTCTACCTCTTCCCTACAACCCAAAACAAAAGGACCTTTGGCAAGAACTCATGACTTCAATCTGCCGCCTTTCGTATAGCGGCCAAGCTTCAATACCATACGCACGACAACTACAAGACAAGGCACAAGCATTCTGGGACAAAGGAGACCTCTGGAGCGCCCGCGCTTATTCAGACATGGCAATTACGTGTTTCTCAGATCGCTATAGCAGACTCAACCCCACCAACAATCAACAATTCGGAGAAACTCTAATTGACTTATTATTCCAAGCCACTGAGCTAGCGTTGGCAATGAGGCAAGATGCCTACCTCTACGCCGAGAAAGCACATTTCTATGTCCGCAAAACCGACGGCGCATCGCTCTCTCCCGAGCAAACCTTCATCCACTACGGTGCCCTTCGGAGAGTCTACCTCGATACCTTGGAGCAGAAGTATTTTCAGAAGATTTTGCAGGCACTCGAGGCGGCGTACATACTCTTCACGGAGAAGAAGGACGAGGAGCGTCAGGGCAGGATTCTAGAGGAGTTTGATGTTCGCTTGGTGGTATGGAAGATGGATCCTAAGAATTATAGATTCTACGTTGGGGTGGAAAATAAATTGTGGGAAAGGCTTGCTCCTACGTTGACCAGCGCGTTGGAGGCTCTTAAAATTGCGGAGGCAGAAAACGATAAAAAGGAACTTGCGGAATTTGAAGCGGCGTTGGAAAATGAGACGGAGATGGATGACGAGTAAAGGAAGGCTTGGAAGGATGATGTTTGAAGATTTGTATGCGTGGCGTTTTTTGTTTACTTTTAAGACACAAGTTTTTTGTATATATTCTTTTTATCGTACATCAATGTCATGCGCAATTTGGATCTTCAATATCATACTGAGTGTCGATCCCATGTCATGGGTTTCTGAACGGTAGTTATTTTGAGGGTGTCTTCCACGCGTCAGCATCACCGAAACCCGCTTTAGCGAGCCCGTTTAGGACGAAGGCTTGCATTTGGCGCATGCGAACTTCGGACACAACCTTCCTTTCGCCTCATGTAACCTATCAATTACTACCCGAATTCAGGGTACAACATGTAGTACAGCCTCAAAATATAAGAAACCTAGTCATTACTCTATACACCCCACCAAAAGTCATTGTGCCAAAAGTCGGGCACAAGTAACTTAATTGTCCCATTTTGACTAGATTAATGAGAAGTGAATAGCAACTATTATTTTAAAAATTCGTATAATTGTTTTAGCTGTGTGAGGTCTTTAGGATAATCTTGTTGTAATTCAGGTGTGTATAGAGTAATGAGCAGGTTTCTTGCACCTGTGAAGCCTTCTACGAATTAAACATGTTACCACCGATGAGCTATATGCAGGCTTACTTGATTGCGAAGGGATTGCGAAAGCACTACGAATACTGCATGACGAATACACGACTTGGGATCACCATTGTTTCTGAGGTGACGAAAGTAAACATCAAAGCTGTTGTTCAATCTAAGATCTGACTCTGGGTGAATCGGGAGGCTCGGCAAGGGCGTGGTTGAGTGGGTGTCGGTACTCCGGCGGGGGTCCAAGATGAGGTAACACTTAAATATATATGAGTCCTCTGAATGCTACTTTTTTCGATATTATCTGCAGCATAATAAGCATAACTTTATCTTTTGTTCATTATGAAATCCAACGTTTTTCTCGCAAGTCTTTGCGCTGCACTTGTTAGCGGTGCTCCCAGTGGTCTGGACACAAACCCTTGTGCGGTATGTCTTCTCTTATTAAACACTTCACCAAGTCTCATCACAAGAACATCAAACTTATAATATGTAGCAATCATGTTTAAAGGATTATGATAGTAGCTGTGACTCACGCATACTTTCTAATGTACTGTCATGCATTTCTTCGTCAAACTGCGATAACTCGGACAAAATTAGTAAGCAAGCTTTCAAACAAATTCTGGAAATTTACTAATTGAATTACAGAGTTTTTCGAGAAAATAACAGAGGCTTGTGGAGATGAGAAGGCGCATATTACCGCCGCACCTCAACCTACACCAACTGAGCATTGGGATTTGAAACGAGCCTGGGGACCATATCAAGGAGGTGGCCCCGGGCCTGGTGGTTCCTGGTCTGGTAATAATGGCCCTTGGTCAGGAAGTGGTCCTTGGTCAGGAAATGGCCCATGGCCAACAACTGGTTCTTCGTGGGATGGAAAGGTATGGCCAACAACTGGCTCGTCCACAGTAACCAGCCCATTGGGAACGTTTACAGGCACAAATACTTGGCCTACAACAGTTCCCTATGCCAACGGAGGACCCGGATTTGGGCCATTTGGAGGAAATTGGGGGCCTTGGGGTTCGACGGGTTCCTGGACAGCTAGCCCGTTCACCTCTTGGTGGGGAGATAAAAACTGCCCCGATGGAACATGGAGTGGCTGGACTGCTGTAAGTCTTTACGTTTGCTCTTTGTCTGTTTCTGCTTTGAAAATTTGAAGTCTGAGAAGAAGCCGCTGATTTCTTTTCTATAGGGGCCATGGTCAACAAACGCGCCGTGGACTTCGTGGAGCAAAGGCTGTACTGCCACTACTACTGCTACTTCCACTTATACCACGATGGTTAGTGGAAACATTGTCACCGACACTTCATATGGTGTCAAAGTGGCGGAAGCGACTGGCGCAACACCTACTCCTACCAACGGCGGTGTAAATAACGTCGTAGCTACCGATGCAAGTACTACAACGAGTCAAAGTGATGCTTCTCCTAGCATCCCGGATCGCAAGATGATGATTGTGCTGCTTTCAGTCGGAATCGCCTTTGCAGGGCTCTTTTAAATCAGAGCCCGAGATGATGGAAAGTTGTGGTTTCGGATAATGTCTCGAGGTGGATGGATTTAGTTGCTCTCCATGCTGTCAGATAATTCCGGGGGGGGTCGAATTGCGTGAAACAAGTCGAAGCTCTAGGATTTTTATGATGAAGTAGGCTGTCAGCTGATCAGTTTGTGTCATCCCAGCCACCTATACTACATATGCTAGGTAGCTCTCCTTTGGAGTTCTGGCACATCGACACTTAATATAATATATGTTTTTTATTATTAGTCTTACTAATTAGGCCTTCCACTATCATTTTACCCGAATACAAAGTGTGTTGTAATATAATTTCTCTTTTGCTTTTCTTTCCTAGTTGAAGTATCCTGTCAACGGGATAACGTTAGCCGGGAGTCCCAGTCGTTCATTTTCTATTCCTGTATTCCTAGGCCCAATAAGGATGCAACCATGCTCAAAAGAAGCAATAAATGAAGCCGGGTCAATAGAAAGTACTGTAGCCGCGTCACTCGTGACGACGAAAGGCATGTGACGACTGGCCCTTCCGAGTCAGGATCACTTTTAAAGCCTTTTCCATCGATCCTTCACAGACGATCAAGCAAATCGTTGCTGTATGATAACTGTGGCGCAACTCGAAATGGAAAGTAACGTCAGTGTAAGCTAAGAAATCTTCGATTGCATCGAGTTTATCTCATTGACAAATACACAAACGTCAATACCACAGTATGACTCGCTTCAACTACCGAATTCTCCTAAGCATTTCCTCGCCGGTAAGATCTTCTCACTCCTCGAGCTGATGGCCGGGGCAGGGATCCAGGCGGGGATCGTTCAGCTGCAAACAGGTTTGGTCTTCCTCCCCCTCCTGGAATTCTGTACCATTGGTAAACATTGGTTCCATGTGCATACTCGTGGGCTTTGACATTTGGCATTTCGCTTGTAGTATCTTCCGGGGCATCTGGCTGTTGACCGGCTTCGAAAGCGGTCTTGGGTGCCTCGCTTGCTGCAATATCCCGGCAGTTACTGGTGGCAAGTGACCATCCGACAGATGTGTAAGTACCTGGCTGAGTGATATTGAAGGTGTTTCCGTCAGCCATCTTAATCGTCACGGTACTGTTATATTCGCTCCTGTAGACACCAGTAGCTGCTGTCGCAATACAATGGACAGCACGTCCTGGTACAATCTACATAATGAGTTTTAGCTCCTCACTCCATAGAATACAGTGTAATGATAGACTTACAGTTCCTGTTTCTTCCCAGAAGAGCGTTTGTGTGTAGGTCTCTGTTTGGCTTGCACTGTTCATAGTTTCGTGCGTATATGTTCCAGTACCCCCAACACTGGTGGTTGCACTTGTGAAAAGAGGGACTTTGATTTCACCACCAACTGTTAAAGTCACCGTTCCTCCAAATGAGTTCCTTTTGGACTGAGTCAAATCCTTAGTCACAGTCTTGAGTCTCGAATTACGGAAATAGAATCCTTTTTCGACACCGCCGGTACTGTTGCCCTTGACGTTTGTATTGACAATGTAAACTTCATTAAGAATGAAGTCGGGATCAATGCCCCTGCATGTCGTTAGACTGAAGTTATGGCCCAAGGAAATTTGACTTACTTCTTCTTTGCGTTCCAATCATCCAGATCCTCTTTGAATTCAATTTCGGACATCTCAGCCTTTCCGACGTTGGATGCCATGAACAGAAACTCGATCCAGTTCATTTTCTCTTTCGCGCCCCCACGAGCGCCTAGTAAAAGACCACTGTGCGTCAAAACTGGCTGGCCGTCATAACCGTCGGTGTGCTTAGCGCTGACATCAAGCTTTTGTCCGTTGCTGACTTCCAACTGAATTCTTCCCACGGCATCTTTGTCTTTGTTGGACCAGATATTTAATTTGGTGATGGTGTCTCCGTCTTGCCATGTAATTGCTGCGTGGCGATTGCCAGCCTCGACATTCTTTCCACGGACTGGGGACTTGCTGCCGTCGCCATATGCAAACTGAATGCCATTTATTTGTCCTTTACTAGCCCAAACTTCAATTCCAGTCACTGTATAGCCGGTCACCCATTTGGTATCGCATATGAAATCCCCTCCGGATGCCCCTGCACTCGACGTGTCTCCGAACGGTCCCTCGTAACAAGGACCATGTTTTATTCCATCCCCAGCAGCAAGTCCAATAAGCGAAGCTAAAGCAGCTGTTCCCCTAAAGAGCGTCTTTGGCGAGAAAATCATTTCTGTTTCTCGAGATGGATTCGTGAAGAGTCGTTGCCGAGGTCTTGCGTATATTAACGTATTCGAAAAGTAATAAAAAAAGAAGAAAAAAGTAATTCCAGCGTAGTTCAAACTCCTGGTGAGTTTGAAAGGGGCAACAGATGATTGCGATTGGTGCTGTTATTGTATTTAAACGAATGTCCAAAGGAAAGAAGGAAAGAAGGAAAGAAGGAAAAGAATGAACGACACCAAACACAAGGAACGTGAGTATGAGAAAGATGGTGGAAAAGAAAGCGGAAAATAAGAAGGCATATCCTATACCTCTATATAATTGATTTTCCAGGATCTAGGGACTTCTACATTGGCGAATGGCGATGTGGGCAGTCTTGGAGGAACCACCCTGTCAAACTCTGTCTAAGGTTTTTTTCCCTGAAAGAGGAACTGCTGCTAGGGCTGCTAGTGGACATATCACGTGATATTTAAGTGAAGGGATGAATTATGAAACACCTGCATCCTCTCCTTTACTCATGTCCTCTCATTCAGTGTACAATTTCTCCACTCACTGATCTCTACTGTAGAACCTTTGTGAACCGGATGACCTTGCTCAGAACTTTATTACTCCCTCCTTTATGAGTTCCAAATCTCATTTCTAGCTCCCAGATGTTCCTTGGTGAAGGCTTGTCGAGCATGCATGCCATTCATGTCCCCGCCTTATCAATGTGGGATCAATGAAGAACAACGAATATTCTGACGACTCTCAAGGCTTACTCGCCATAAGGCTCATCTAATGGCGATCCCGGTCCTTCGAGCGGTACGGGCTTCGAGACATCATTGAGCCGGCTATTGTCCAACCGCAGGCAACACGTGTAGGTGGAAATTTGACTAGGTATTCTTTCCTCTCCAGTTGGGGGTTCTAGTTGGAATCCCTTTAGGTCGTCGCCCAGAATTATGACCTGGTGGTTCCGTTGTTGTCGCAAAAACAACCGATCATGGAGTCTTTGAGGGGCTCAGGTTCGAGTTGACAGCCTCTGTAAGGAACACGTGCCGATGTCTGATCCCACCAATGGCTCGTTGGAATTTAACTCTATGGATGTTAGGTCATAAGAATCCACCCTGTTGCGGCTCAAAGATGCGGCCGGCGTCGAAAGGTCGATCCTGAAATGGTGTGGGTAGCAAAAGTCGGAGACGGCGCGAGTGGAAACTCTTTGCACAAAGCTTGACAGTTGACGACTCCAAGTACAATACGAAGTACCACTGACTTGTGGAACTGAATGCGGGGGTGGATGTAATTTTAACCATTCGCCTCTTGAGCTCTTGGCTATCTTACCCAAAGAACAACATTGGCGTACCGAAAGTAAGGTACGCCTTGTGTGCCTTTCCCATTTCCCTTTCTGTAGCACTTTTAAGAAATCACGAAAAGGAAGTCACTGCTTGGAAAGACGTAGAGAGAGAAAGCTCCAAGTTCTTGAGAGCTATTTGGTTGCTGGTGCAACGTAGACCTGGATCAAGTGGCAATTGAAAGCATGGAATCGCTAGCTCTGGGCTGATAACAGTCTGGCGAGCACGTTGCAACATATTATAAGATTCTGAATTCGAGGTTTTTCTTGACCCTGGTTCTACTTATTGTTCTAAAGTAGAGTGAGCTCAAGGAAATCTAGATTGTGACAATGTTTAAAGTCGCTTCTGGGCTTCGTGAATACCACAGTGCAACAGTCTATGTCTCTGGTGGCAGCACATAGCAGTACAAAAAACAATCTTTTAGACCACGAGGGATGGTCCTGGTAGAGCTGTAATTACAATTATACTTCTATATCAAGCCGGACACTCTCTATGGGGAGGCTCCACTATGGCGAATGGTCCAAAGTCTTTCCTTATCTTGCTCGAGTACTTTGCGCAAGTTTTTGAATCCGATCTTTAGTTCTCCTGTACCCCATTTTCGTTTTCTAGCGAAATCTTTTCCTTCTAAATTCGACGATTTCGTAATCCGGAAGCCACCTCTTTGTCACAATCGAATTCCCCCATGAGCGTACATTGCCTCAAGCTATTTTTACACCCACCGTGCGGGAAAATCAACTTTAACAGCTTCAACGGCAAAACCTACTGCAAGCACGTGGCTCAACAACCAACACTTATTTGGCTGAAAGATTTGGGAATCAGAAACTTTACAAATAAAAAAGAAGAAAACAGCATTTTATGCTATTCCTTATGCATTGGTTCCGGCAAGGACACGAACGCACAGGCTTGCAGGTCCCACTTTGAGTAGCCGCGGTTGTCTCAAAATAAAGTCCGCAAAAAGTCTTAGCTAGGGGATCAAATCTTATCTTCGGGCCTGCCGAAGATCGTTTCAAGTCAGACAAGCGAAAGGTAACCAATCACGATCTTCAACTGAACAGAATGGGTTTCACAGGCTTTTGATAGGTTGTCGTGCTTCTTTACCTCCATATCAACAAAATATGTTATGGCAGAATTTGAGAAAAGAAAAAGAGCATAGTTGTTGGTGGGCATATATAAAGTCACCATCTCCTTCAACAAGCGACGTTGGAAGATACTTCTGCAGTACTGCTCAGTGTTGCCAGTGGTTTAGTTAGTTAGTTCAGTTTAGTTCAGTTTTGGTAAGTTTTGGTCAGTTTTAAAAGTAGAATTTCAACCGTTAGTTGATTTAGTTTTGGCGTACAAAACTAACTAGTTTGTTAGTTTTATAGGTCATTTTATAGGGTATATATTATAGGGTTAGAGTTATATTAGTGAGAGTATCTAAAGGACGGAGTATATAAAAGCGGTGTGCTAGGCCGAAATTATAACCTTTTCGGCAGAACCAAGTGATTTAATTGGCTCAACCGTACCGTCTAAAAACTTCCGCAGCATATTTCACCCTACTATACCCACGTGCCATTACGGGTAAAGCTTACACTTTAGCACCACCAGCACCACCAGCACCACCAGGTCTACCACTATAGATTAATAGATATAGAAGAAGAGATGTTATTTATTAAAAGGAAGATATAGGACTCAAGAGAGTATGACGACAATAATATCGTAAAGGAAGTTATGTACTTATATAAGACTCGCTTACGAATTTAGATTAAGGACAATAGACACTTAGTTTTGTAAAACTATAATAGTTTGTTTAGTTAGTTTTAGTATTTGTTCAGTCAGGTTTTGTAATTTTAACTAAAACTTTGGCTAGTTTCACGATATCAAAACTGACGATAAAACTGACTAAACTGAACTATCGACAACACTAGTACTGCTCAGGGAGTAGGTGATGCGCTCCTAGAAGCACCTGCTATTTATAGCTTACAAGTTGCCTCCGCATATGAAAATCAAAGTATGTGACTAATGACCTCGCAGATTGAATCAGACGCGAGTAAGACAACACCATCTAAACATCTTTGCGATTTGGATGGTACGAATGCATCGACTGAATCGCTGCATCTACTAAATCAATAGTGAGATCCAATGGAGGGTTTCTTCAGCCCTGAAGGTGTCTTGTTTCTATCATTTCCAAAATAAGAAAAAAAGAAGTAGATTTTACGTTGGATAGATCAGGGTACCCAAAAAACAATTACTCGTAGTAATTTGAGATAATGACTTTTCGATGGATAGACAAAGTAATCGTTTCTAGCTCGTTTGTGGTGGTAGCTCTCAATTTTGCAATTGATTTAGTATTTTTGATGCATGTAAAGAGTTTTAAAGTGTAGTAGATATATTGCTGGCATATTCATACTATTCCGCATGCCTGATTGAGTTTAGGCACCTGGAATACCCCAGAAATTAGAGACAGTTAGGATGCGTGGTGCCGCTTCTTAATTTTTCTAAAGCTCAGAAAGGTTCTGAGCGTGACCCTATCATACAGTTGCGGCCCCAGGTTCTTCCTATCAATTGCAAGGATTCTGCGACTGGAACACCACATATAACTTCGTACTAGAATCAATGAGTGGTGTGAAAAGTGGTATTTTAGTGAGAGAACTGTAACAGCGAAATATTTTAGAATGATGTTTTGTTAGATTTTGAGGTATTCTAAGAAATTACTGGAGCTCGCAGTTTTCCATTGACTTTTACTCAAAGCTGATATCCAAACCTCATATCTTCAAAGTCAGTCATGTCCAACATAGTCTCATTCTCTACCTCCAGATCCACCCCACCCTCAGAAGCTTGTTTATCACGTTTCTGATTCCGTCTCATCAAGAGAATTCTCAGGAAAAGCGCAAGAGCAAATTGGCAGATTGCACATGATAATATCATTTTACACCCGGTCTTATAGACTGGGGCCTCATCTGCAAGAAATGCATGAGGTCCAATGATATTCCCGATGCAGTACCCCAGAAAGACGAAGGCTGTTCCGGTGACTCGCTTCGTATAACCACTAAGGTTGCAAACTGGCATTTGGAGGGAAATGACGAGAGACGCTACATATGCACCAACCTGGTCTCAGGTTAATATCCTGTGGATACTCTAGAACGTTTGAGATTCTTACAATATAATACCCAAAAAGGAGGCCAATAGTATTGGATCTGGGCAATTTCCATAGAAGTGATGATCCACACATAGTAGGTAGAAGGTACAACATCATTGTGTAACACCTGGCGTTCTTGAATCTTGACGCAATGAAACCACCGGAAAAGACGAAGAATACTTGAAACGCTCCTTGAGGAAGTCCTAATAGAGTGGTTTTCAAGGGGTCTGTAACGAGGCCCTTAATGATGAGCTTTCCGAACTAGATTCAATGTGTGAGTCTTCATTAATAAAACCGAGTGTATTGGAGTAATGGGACGAACGTTTGCTACTCCACCATTTATAAGTTCATTGAGCAGAGTAAAAATGAAGCATATCCAAACTTGCGAATCCATAAATGCCTCTTTTATCTGATACAACTTGATGGTTCTATTGTAAATGCCCTTGGTCTTTTAGTATCCAGAAGAGAGAATATGCCGATTTAATAATAGACTTACAGTTTGGTTTTTCCTGCCAATTGCAAGTATAGTCACTTTTTCTTGCAGAGAAAATCTCTTAGCAGACATGACATCGTTAGGGAGTAGCCAAAGGAGAAGGAGTCCCCAAGCAACTGTAAGTCCTCCACAAATCAAGAAGATTGCTTTATAGATCGCAAGTCCAGTTGAAAGGTGGCCAATTCCATAGCTGAACAAGCTTCCGAGAATAGAGCCAAGCCCATTACAGCAGTAAAAGCAGCTTGCCCTGAACGGCTGTTGCTGTCGATCGTACCACGAGCCTACGATAAGCATAAAGCAGGGCGTAATTGGAGCTATTGAAAACCTGAGCACTTCTTCTAGGAAGTAGGGGTAGTGGAGGCGTGGTAAACTTACCCTCAAGACATCCGAGAATAAATCTGCAGATTGCCAATCCAGCGAAGTTTGATGTTAGTGCCGTGAACATTAAAACCGACCCCCAGGCAATTCTTTTCTTGAGTTAGCCACTAGTCCATGTCTTCAGGAGACTACCTAGGCCTTACACAGTTAGCGAGATAAATCTCCCTGTTTTAAATCGCTGCGCAATATAAGCTGCAGGATACTCCCAAAATAAATAACCTGATCCACACAATTAGCTCAAGCTGAGAGAGACAGTGAATTCTCCTCACCGAAGTAAAAAAGGCTTCCAAGCCAGGAGTACTGATCAGAAGTCACATTCGCTGCCTTGAAAAGGTCAAACACGGCACCATAAGACAATGCTTGTTTATCGATATACTGTAAACAATATGTACCACATAGCAGGGGAAGAATCACCATATCGACTTTCCGAATCAGCTTTTTTACCGTTTGTCCATCGCGTAAGAGAGCATCAGCGGTGGCCCAATTGTATCCATTTTCTCGGAGGAATATCTCGGCCTGATCGAGTTGGGAACTTGAAGTTATATCTTCAACTTTGCCCACTTCAAGTTCGGACCTCGAGTCGGGTCCAATGTCTATGTTGATCCCGGGCTTAGAGAACCTTCTCTCATCCTCTTCACATACGTCTATGGTTCCATTCATTTCGGTCTTGTGGAATAGGATCTCCAAAAATGGGGTATAATTGAATGAGTCTTGCAGTCTATGCGTCATTCATGAGGTAAGTCCGTGGCTTATATGTGATGCTCTTATCTTAATTCCAGGGAGAAATGTATGGGGGAGTGGATTTTCAAGATTCGGCATATAGTTGTGGATTGTTACAATGAAAGATCCCACCTTATCTAATGCTCATTCGCTGAAGTCTACCATAAGAACCCCAAAATCAAGCGTGTCTTTAGAGGAATTTTCCAATCGTCTAAAGCTCCACCATACGCGCAAGCAAATTCTTGCTACATGTTGCATTCTGAGATGATAACAGAAACCTGGGGTGTGATAAGTTCGATAAGGATGGAGATTATCGATTTGGTGCCAAAGTTGGGGTCCTTTGCCCGTCTCCGGGGTATTCCAACATGCCTCAAACGCCCGGAGAAGAGAGCAAAATCACCCAACCTCTCAATAGACATTACTGGCACGATCGATGGGTACAATATTATTATGATTCTATACAATAAGCGACCTCGTTGATCCAGGTATTTTAGGAGGGTTACTTCCATTGTTCTTGAAGCTCAGGACAATTCATTGCCGCTGTTTTTGTTCACTACTAGCCAACTGATCCCCATTGACTTCTCTAATGTTTCTCCAAAACGGCCGTTTTCGAGTCGGGGTTTGACGTCCAGGGCCTGGCGAAGGCGTTGATTGGCTACATTAGACCCACATAAGATAGCCTAAGTTCAGTCTGGGATGCCCACTTTTGACCACATCGTTTGAATGAGAATACCTGGAACATGACGTGAGAAGAATGGACCATGTAGGAAAATGAATGCATCGAATAAATGAAGCTAAAAGGCTAGTTGGAGCCACAAAAGGAACAGGCCACCAACAGATATCCCTTTCATCAAAGCTATCCCCTTAACCGAACAAACTTGCAACCGTGACAATCGAAGACCGCGACTTGTGATGGAGTATAGACGAGAGAAGTTCTCACAGGATAACCCTAGAGATAATATCTCTAGACGGGCGAAACTAAATTTCAGCAAACTGCAATGGGCTCTTCTAGGTCCCATCGCTTTTATACTTCTCGCAGCCTCATACTTCCTCAGTTACCCGATCACAATTGGTTCGACTATTGCTGAGCTGCTGGACAGTTCCCCTGTTGTCATACTCCCTCAAGGGAAAATTCATGGCACAATCCTAAATGTCGATTATCCCAATCCCATTGAGGGCTTCTTAGGAGTTCCATACGCACTTCCTCCCACAGGAGATCGAAGATTCCGTCATTTAACCGCACTCCCGGATTCTTCAGAAACAATCAGCGCTCGAGAGTATGGAAATATCTGCCCTGGAAAGGCATTCAGATATGTCGGAACACCTCCACCAATGAGTGAAGACTGCCTCACGGCAAACATTTATCGCCCACAAGGTGTGAAGAAAGGTGCAAAATTGCCAGTTGCTTTACATCTACATGGAGGAGCTTTCAACAGAGGTCACGGGTATATGCAAGATACAGGATCAATGCTCGCTTGGTCAGAAAAGCCGTTTATTGGGGTTAATTTCAATTGTAGGTAAGTCAATGACGAGACCGATGTACTCGTTTACATGCCCGGCTGATATTTGATGACCTAGAATTGGAGCTTTGGGCTTTCTTCCCTCAAATGTTACTGCAAGCGAGGGTCTGCTGAACCTTGCATTACATGATAATGATTTCTTTTTCCAATGGGTTAAGAATAACATCGCATCTTTCGGGGGCGACCCCGATAATATTACCATTTTTGGCCTGTCCGCTGGTGCGCATGCTATTGGGCATCATCTTGTAAGTTGATTTCTGCGTTTCTTCAAATTGCATAAGTTATTCTGCAAATCTCTGAAAGCAAGCCTTTTCCCAACTCATAGCGTAAAGTCCGAAATGATGCTGATTTCCTAAAGATGGACATGGATCGAAAGCCAATTTTCAAAGCTGCCATCTTGGAGTCTGGAGCCAGTTCAGCCAGAGCGGTCCACCACTATAGCTACGACTTACACGAGAAACAATTTAGGGAGTATGTTGACGAATGTGGATGTTCAGCTGTAAAAGATTCGAAGATATTCACCTGTCTTCGTCGTCAACCCTCCGATCGTGTCATTGCTGCATCATTCAAGGTCTTCGACAAATACAATCCAACGGTCCGATGGGCATTTCAACCTGTCATAGATGGCGATTTTATCAGACGTTCTCCAACAGAATCATGGAAGATGGGCAAATGGCACAAGTAAGAAATGTCTTCCACCAGATACTGATTAACGAGCTCTGAGCTAAGCATTGGTCTCATGACACAGAATGCCTATCATTACGGGTTTCACAACCAACGAAGTAAGTTTAATGACTCTTGTCTGATCAGACTTCATGTTGCTAATCATCTAAAGGCAACCTCTTATGTGCCATCAACTGTGGATACGCCCAAAGAGTTCGAAGATTTCTGGAGAACATTGGTCCCCGCACTATCTGAGGAGGAGTACAAGAAGATCAATTGTCTCTACCCAGACCCTTCGACCAACGCCAAATCCCCATATATCGAAACACGCAACATCGATGTCGGATCCCAATACAAAAGATTGGAAGCCGCATACGCAAACTACGCGTACATATGTCCAGTCAGAGCAACAGCTCATCATGCTTCGCTGGGCCAGGAGGAACCTATCTATGTTTACCACTGGGCACTCAATAAGACCATACAAGGAGGTGCCAATCACGGAGACAACCAACTTTATGAAGCCTATGCGAAAGGTGCTCGAGAATTCTCATCCACGCAAGAGAAGATGTCCGGTACTTTACACGCATATTGGACTTCGTTTATCACTAAAGGCGGGGATCCAAATAAACTTCAGGGACGCTTTCAGGACCGGGCCAAATGGACGCCTTTCGAAGTTGGGAAGCCAAAGATAATCATGGCTCTGGGAGAGGACAATGACGAGAGAGCGGGAGGAAGCGGTCTAGGTGTCATTGCGCAGATGAAAGATGACAGTTGGAGGGCAAAAGAATGCGACTTCTGGTGGTCCAAAGCAGAAAAGCTTCACCAGTAATTTGAAAGTGCAACTGTTAGCAAGTCAGGTGAATATCCCCACATATCTTTAAAGCTTAGTGCTATGATTAACAATGATTTTATAGTTACTTCAATCATTCATTGTGGGTTAAGGTTACGCTAAAACATACCGCGAAAGATAAATTATCCTTCCCCACATTCACATTGGACATTTGGGAGGGTTCCCTGCTAGATAGCGACTCGTCTCTAAAACAGGAGACAGTCTTGTCATCAATGGGAAATGTTGCCAGTTGACTTCCTTGTTAGCTTGCGCTAGGTTCTGCTGCAAATCAGTTGTTTTATAGAGTAGATGAAAATGGAAAGGCAAGGTTGTTTCGGACTTCTTGGCAGCACTCGTGAGATAGACGTGACCCTTAACTGTAGCACTTTCACGGCTACATAGTACCAAGCATTTATCAACACAAGCCATAATAGCCGATTCGTCCTTATCCTGCGCTACCACAGAACCACACCAAGATATATGGACATGTATGACTAACCACTCTATCTAGTGAATCCTCTCTAAATTTGCTATAATCGAGTTAATCAAAACAATACTTTATAGATTGGAGATTTAGAGGCGTAATTAAGTCAATCAAGATATGGAGTTAGAATGGGGGAAATAAAGAGACTTCGGTATTACTCTATACACTCTATATAAAGTTATTATGCCAAAAGTCTAGCACAAGCAAACTCATTTTCCTTGTAAACCTGGATTAATGGTAACTGAAAGGTGTATCCTAGCCTCCAAATATATTAAGAAACAACCACGTCTCCTAGACTACCAAATACGACGCCACGCTAGCAGTTGAATACGCTGCCAAGCACGCTAGACCAGGGATCCATTTCCACATCTACTCCGACAACCAGGCAGGTTTACGGAGGCTAAAAACCACATCAGATAACCCAGGGCAAGAGTGCCAAATCAGAGCTATCACAGCTGCCCGGAGGGCAGTTAGCAAGGGAGCTACTACCACAATTCACTGGGTACCAGGTCACACCGACATTCCAGGAAATGAGAAAGCAGACAAGCTTGCAAAAGCCGCCACCACAATCCAACCATCCACTCAACTCACTAGCTTTGCTATGCTAGGAGTCAAGATCAGGCAGACCCAGAACAAAAAATGGCGTCAAAAGCTTACTACACCCCCCCGGCACACAGAACCATCAACTAACCAACACTCGTATCGAAGGGAATTCCCATGGAAGATTCTGTCGAAACCTTGCGTCCCCCAAGAAACAAAAAGAGAGATAGCCAGCGCCTTTTATCAGCTTAAGCTAGGCCATGGATACTTCAAATCATACCTACATAAGCTCGGCCACACTACCAACAACCGCTGTAGATGTGGAAGACAAGAGACTCCCACTCACCTCCTTCTTAGCTGTCCAGAAACTGGGGATGCTAGGAAAGTACTAAAGCGCAACCTCCTCAAGCATCATATTCGAGAGTTCACCATGAAATCCCTCCTTCACACCGCCAAAGGAGTCGAGGCCACACTTGACTTTATTCGAACCACCAAAATCGCCACTAGAATATGGCACACACAACGCGCAACTGAGGATGAGAACGAAGATACCACCAAAATCGCCACTAGAATATGGCACACACAACGCGCAACTGAGGATGAGAACGAAGATGAGGACGAGGAAGACGAGGACGAGGAAGATGAAGAGGAAGATGAGGACGAGGAAGACGAGAACGAGGAAGTGTAGCGTACAGGGCGTGAAACGAGGGGGCGTACTACAACATAACAACTTTTCTTTTGTCGTAACCAGAAGCCTAGCTGCTTCCAACAACCCAAGAACTGTAATGACCATAACCCCCTTCTCAAACATGTATTTAGTACAGCTTTACTCATCTGTTGGAGGGAAACCCCCAGCCGTGCTACTATAGTCTCAGACTCACACAGCACGTTAAAAGGAATAATAATAATAATAATAATAATCCAGTTAATTCCATAGAACAAGGGGGTCTAGAATAGAATAATTCTATTAGTTTATTAAAAGGAATGGAATTATTCCAGATACGCCCTCTAGAATAGAAAGGAATTCCAGATGCCGAACGCTAGTTAAATTACGGGATCCAGAAAAGATTATTCCATGCTTATATGGCAACTATGTTTCGAAAATTGGTTTTAACAACATCTAAGCGGCTTTGGTGACCAAAGATATACTATTGGTTAGATTCTATGATAAGTCTTACGTTGTGCCTATTACTGTACACGTCCTTCCTCTAGAATTCCTTCGTGTTTCATCGCGATTATTCAGCGGGTGCTATGCGGCTGTCAGTTTCGACTTTTCATGTTGCACGTGCCGTTTCTACCTGAACATGACGCACAAAGCCTCGTGTATACCTAGTAAGCTTCTCTGACTGAAGATAGGATCGATGAAAATTTCGAGGGTATGTCTGAATCCCCTCATTGTTTGGGTACATATCCTGGTCCAGCGGGTGTTCTGTTTCAGGTGTTTTTTTGAACGACTTCTAAGAGCAAAGACAGGCCCACTGTGTAACTCTATGTGTGGTAATAAATCAGCCGGTCTGATTCTTCATTTCAAATTTTTCTTGTGTTATAAAAAGCTTCCTAACAATTCCTGGTCAAAACAATTGGAACCTCAAGCTGGAAAATTGCCGCAATAAAATCAGGTGACGATGCCACGTGATGCACAGGATCTACCCGACGAGATCCTTTCGCTCAGCTTCCAGTACCCAAGAAGGATTTCCACCATCTCCTTCATCACACAAGCTTGGAAAGAAAAAACGGTGATTGGGCAACTCATTGTCCAAATCAGGTGTAGGAATGTGGTTTTTCTTTTTGCACATTGATCCTTGCCTGGCATCCTTTCGTGCCTCAAAGCTTGATTTTGCTTCCGCCATTTAATTTTTGTTCCCCCAGGATTTCAGGGCCGTTATTTGTAATGGCCCCGTTAATCCCACGTATCCGTATCTGGCATCAAACATTCCTCCATACATTCATCAACCATAGCTAAATCAGAAAGCAAAGGGTTTGTGATAAAGTGGCGGCTGATTATGGATCAGTCCTTCGGCAATTGATACGAGATCAACACTCCCCAAGCCGAAGAAGACGGACAGGTAGTGATGATAATGTACCCCTCAGAATGCACTATCTCTATCTTGTTTCTTTGTAAGGGGAAGAACTATAAAACAAGCTCGAGTCATCTTCGTTTTGCATCATCAGCTCATCTCATTAGCTACTTTCATTCATTCTCTGTATTCCATCTCCATCATCAAAACATTCATTTTTACCTCTATCACAGAATCTAATTCCAAACCAAATCATCACAAAAAAAAGATACCGAAATCAGATGTCATTCTCGCTCAAATCATCCCTCGTTCTTTTCTTCGCAGCTACCCAATTTGTAGCTGCTCTCGATCCAAAATGTGCACCGGGAGGTAACCTCGACCTCGCAAAATGGAAACTTCAACTCCCCACTGGTGAACCTGGTTCTCCAAACTCAATCGAAGGCTCCAAACTCAACGGCTGCACCGGATTTCAAGAAGCTGGGACCTTCTTTTCTGACCCCAAAGATGGAGCACTTGTCATGAAAGTCGCCGGATCACCCAAATCCGCTTATTGCGTCACCACGAAGAATAGTCTACATTGTCGAACCGAACTGCGAGAGAGCAATCCTTTGTCATGGGACCCAAAGGCTGCCACCAACAGACTCAAGGCTACTTTGGTGGTTGTCAAGGCGGACGACTCCGCCCGTGGTACTGTTGTGGGCCAAATTCATATCGACGATAAGATTTCTTCTAAGCCTGTTTGTGAACTTTACTACAACAGTAAAGGGGTTATCACCATGGGTGTAGAAAAGACTCGGGCAGGTGGTTCTTCTATTTATACCGAGATTGCTACAGTACCCGTCGGAACCGGCTTTTCTTATGAGATTTCCTATGAGAAGAATGTTTTGGGGGTTAGTGTTAATGGTGGCGTTGTCAAAACATTGAGCACGAACGAATTAAATGCACCATTGAGCTATTTCAAGGCCGGAAACTACAATCAAGGAGATAGTCCCAGCGAGGTCCATTTGTTTGATTTGGATGTCACTCATACCAAGTAGAGGAATATTGTGCACAGCGAATGGAGGTGGAAGTGGTGTTGCTGCGAGGGTTCTGACGGACTTTCTTTTTTTATGTGCGTTAGAGTTTTGGGTTATTTCAAATTTACCACTTGTATTATTTACTGCTTTTAGATAGAAAACAAAAGATTGACTTGCTTTCTCAAATAATGTTCCCCAGCCTAGCGACATATCAATTTAGAAACTTTCTGACCACTGTATATATATACTTCTTCCGTTGACCAGTACAACCACCTCAAGAAAAGTACTCTCTTACATTTGATCTTTGTACAGTCAAACTCTTTATAACAAGAATACGGCAAGGGAAGAAGATGCACAAATTGCTATGTAACACTACATGCTTATGAGCGTGAATCTGCAAGCATATGAACACCCTCAGGTCATAACTTTTGATTTCGACGTCATATGACCGTTAAATGCATGTAACTGACTTATCTATTTTTGGTAAATCACTCGGTTCTACAGTAGCTACGGGCTTCTCATCTCTAGCTTATTTCTACTCGGCAAGAAATATCATTATTTCTCATGGTAGGAGAATGAACGTAAATCATGACTACTTGAAACTCAACGCAATGCCCGTGGACAGCGCACATCAATCGACGGAAAATTTGATAATACCACAGGATTCATTATCCATGTTTCCTCATATTATTAATATTTAGGAAGATCTCACCCAAAACTTCCCATTTTGATATCCGAAGTAAAGCCGAGTAAGCGAACGGCATAAGGGGGGACTGCAGAGAAGGGCGAGAAGGGTAAGTGAGCCATGCCAGCCATTAACTGAGTCTAGTTATACCAAACTATATTCATACTATGACGGGTTCTCGAATTTGTTGAAAAATGTATCAGGGTACAGAAGATTTTTGTATTGAGTCTGTTCAACTGTGCGTATTTGTAGCTACTAGCGGCTGAAACAAGCTCCTGTCTAGCCACTTTGGGGCCTGTGTAGCCCGTTCTTAACAAATATATTCCTTAGAGGTGGCGTGATCATCATTTGAAAGGAATCGCCTTTTGATATAGTTAACACTTAACCATGAAGTTAACACCGCCGGCCTACCTTCCAAAAAGGCATACTGACGCCTGGGGATATGAGAATGCAGAAAGGCTCGAGTATTCCGCAAAGGTTTCCCCGCTTGATTAGGTGGCTACAGCTTCGGTAAATGTGGTAGCGAACTCAGCAAATCTAACCCCGCCTCACTATGGTGTATACAGTACGTGCGGTTTTCACAAGGCATCGGCAGGAATATCACCCTAGTCTGAATAGCAAACTTTGAATCTAGAGGGAGCTTTAAATCAGCTAGAATTGCGACTTCGACACCATTTTATAAACGACTTCACTGTATCTTTCACGATGTGTTCAGGCTTTTAAGTAAGAGATCACACAGGACAGATCTCTCCAGACACTTGCAATGTGGGCAAATTACTTTACTGAAAGTTGGCCTTTGATGAGAAAACTTTCAACGGGCCCATATTAGTTGTTGATTGATCTAGTTGATTGGCATTCTACGGTATCATGCTTCAATGATAGATGAGGAACGTTTGTGAGCTTGAATTCATAATTCAGCCATACAGACATCCAGAACGGCGGCAAGGAACTTTAACAACTCAGATTGCGCCCCCTGATTGACTTCGCGGACTATTTCATGATTTATTAATCTACAGGAAACAATGACCATTGTACCAAGGTGCACAACCACCATCAAAAACACCCCGAAAAGTATGGTAAAGCCAAGGTCCGTCTAACATGTGAGTCGACGGCACGACAAATAAGAGACATCAAAGTATCAACGATCAAAAGAAAATCCGAGGAGCCATCCTCCAAAGTAGCACCAGCAGAACATCACATTATTCCATAACTGCACTTCGCAATAAACCATGCCATGTACCATTTTACCTCTCGAATGCGTCCCCAAAATTATAGTCTGATTTATCTGCAGATACTCTGAAACCAGAATTCTCGTATGTAATAGGATCGGGCTTTTCGATAAAGGGTTCTTTGGTTGAAGGCTAGCAGCCATCGACCGCGGGTTTGATGTCATCATTTAGTATGAGTCCATCGACATTGGGAACTCCGTCTCGGCCGACCATGTCCAATCCAATTCTGCTTATATCGTTAACTTCGTTTTTGCCAGTCTGGTGTGGTTTGTTCTTACCTTCAAGGAACGAATCATCCGCTGGCGCTGGTGATACGCTATAGCCAGGGATGGAAGGCTGACTAGTAACATCGTCAGGATACATTGAACCTGAAGCCTCTGCACCAACATGACTAGCAGCAGGATGAGTGATGGTCTTTTTTCCGCGGGGCTGCTCAATGCGGCTTCCTTGCACGGGGTGGAGGGGGTCTGGGCCCATAGACAAAAGCGAAGCGAAATCTTGGTTGTGGAAAGATGCATTCATGAGATCAACAGAATCATGACGGATCAAAGCTTCTTGTGGCGTGGTCTCGTGGCGTCCGGAGGATAATGCCAAACCAGCATCGACTGTAGGAGCAGCAGCATCAAACACTTGGAAAGAGTCGATATCATTTGTTGGTACCTGTGCAGATACCGTTTGAGATGGAGGGTTTAATACAATAGGTGACTGTGGAGCGGGGGCGAGGTCGGCAGTGTTATGGTGTTGGGCGCCATGAACTCCTTCAATCGGGTAAGGAACATATGGGGCGCTCAGGTTGCCCTGGGCCCCAATATGTCCATAGAAAGAACAAGTATGAGGATGATCGGTGTATTTGCATGACATGCAGCCTCCACCAAAGAGGTGCTTGCCTGTTACCGGATCCCGAACAGTGACACAAAAAGGATAATTGCCAAAACCGCGAGCACATCGATCACACGGGAAGACAATCTGCCCAACCATCATTCCTAATGCCGATTGTCTATATGAGTTTCGATCTGGCTTCGTATCGATTGGCCCAACTGGGCGGCCCTGCACAAATCCAAACTCTCGTACTCGAGGCATATTTCTGAGCGTTTGGTTATTGAGGCTAGGACGCTGAAGTTGATTGTTACCCAGTACGATTTTTGTACCTGCGGGGTCCCAGTAAAACGTCTGACACAGAAAGGTTTGTCAGTTGGAAAAAGTAGCCACTGGTCTCTATGAATGCACTTACAACTATTGTGCCCGTTCCTGGCATTTGGTAGCTAAACACGTCTTGCCCATTAGGGCCAAAGGCGCCAGAATAACGAACACAGGTTGGCTCTTTGATTGCCACTAAGCCCTGTTCCGCTAGGTCAGTGAAGGTGGCTAGGTCCATAGCTGCGACGAGAGAGACGTTGACGTTGACGTTGTTGATGCTAATTTCCAAGCTCGCTGGTCACCTGGTTAACGACCGGGTACCCTCAGTAGATGTTGGATAGCATGGGATATGGGGGCTGCTTACCTGGTATGATGCCGATAGTTATGGGCTGATGAGATCAAAGAGCGGTGTTGAATATTTTGAAGTTGTTGTGGGCAGATGCCATAAACGCGCAGGGGGGGCAGGCTCTCGCTTAGAACCGCTAAGGCTGCTGACCGGAAAGAATATTCCCGACTCCGATCTCCGTGATTGAGTCTAAGTCTTACGATAGATGGCGAATGAACTTGCAAGGCTGCCATAATCAGCTAAGATATGTGTGAATAGATAGACCAGTGCCTTTGTTGTCCAATCTAAACTACCCAAAGGTAAACC
The DNA here is from genome assembly GCA_911693285.1 of Hymenoscyphus albidus. Classification (NCBI taxonomy): domain Eukaryota; kingdom Fungi; phylum Ascomycota; class Leotiomycetes; order Helotiales; family Helotiaceae; genus Hymenoscyphus; species Hymenoscyphus albidus. The sequence continues at coordinate 4,723 of CAJVRM010000319.1, read as the reverse complement.
CTTCAGGTATGGTTGCAAAAACCCCTCAATGGAAGTTTCTTTGACATCCTAAACAACATCTGCTAACAATTGCAAGGGCTTGCAAGCAGAAATATTGATCCATGATATTTGTATCACTGATAGTTACTGCTGTAGAAGCTGCTACTACATGAGTTGGAGGTTCATACGTACTTACAAGTTTTGTAGGTTAGCGAGGGGACCTTTTGTTGGCAATGATAGTGAGACTTATAATCCAATTACTCCGACGTAAACAAAGATGGCTTTTGGATGTTTACCGCCAATCATCTAGTTCAACAGAATGATTTGACACCATCAGTATGCTGCCACGAATACATAAAAAAGGCCCGCAGCATATTCGCCTGTGAAGCTTTCTAAAGGAGACTTTACACCTGCAATCAACTTGGAGAATTATTATGCCTAGCAATTTAGATAGAATCTTAAGGTATTAAACTGTGCTACGAGCGATAACTTGGTAATTGAGCCACCGTGAATTGATTTGGAGGATGCTGCTGTGAAGTAACGCAGGCAGACAGACACCTAACCAAAACCCAATAAACACACGCAGCACAGAACGTACAACACAAACCAACACAAAAAAGACGGCACAGTCATCGAGTCCCATCCTTCCTCAAGCCCGATACCCATGACTCTCAAATCCGCAAGCCCTGAATGCCTTTAGAAGGTCCGCATCGAGAACGAGCTTCCTACCCTCTTACCTCAACTCAATCTACGCTCAAACAATGGAAATAATCTTCTGAAGCAGCTTCTTCTGGATGCGAATCCTTCAGTTTTTCCTTCGACATTAGCAATAATTGACTTCAGGGCCCCTCTTAAGTATCTAGCGTTACTACAAGCGTTCCTTAACACCAGGCTTCTCTCCGCCTCTCGCCCCGCCCCTCTAGTTTTTTGAGCGCAAGGCACATCCGCATACACGAATCGCTCTTTAACCAGGGCTTTCAACGTCCAATTACCTCCAATACTTTATCAACGGACCCGAGGAAAAGCTCCGCCTCGATACTGCGGTTGTTGGACTGTGTGCCGTTACACTGGTGAGGCTTCTGATTAGCTTCTGTGTTCGGCCTTTTGGACGACCTAACCGAAATTTCTCTCAATCCTTCCTTCCCTAGAAAGGAGCCATTCAGAGAGCTCGAGCTTGTACTGTGAGTCCAAAGGTAGTGTTGAGGCAGGAGATTGAGTTTTGGGTATGATTTAGCCACTCAAGCCTAGCTGGTATGGACTGACACTTCTGTTGATACAGGCTATTTGATTGTGAACGTACTAGGGCTTCCACCTCAAATCGGCCTTATTTGCACGTTTCAAAAAGTGCTCTCCTGCTCTAGATAGATCGCAGCTGCAGGCTATACATCTTTGCAAGTCCCCATTGCTTGCAAGACTTCTTTAGTCCTCAAGTACGAAAAAATATCCTCCCTCGCACTCCACCCGCTTCAATATTACCTGTCATTCGAGTAAACCCTTTCGCGAAGCCAACCAAAGTTTTCCATGCGATATTCCGAGTCACCCTCAAACCAAACGACCGTCTGATACCATCACACTGCCTCCTATACGTCCCAATTGCCTTTTCGCTAGTCGCTAGGAAAGAATCGAGTATATCTCTTATCTCATCTTAAAGCATACTTGCATGTTTCTCTACAACCCCTACATATAGTCAAACACAAGCAATTCAAGGTTCTACTATTACGTAAAATACTACATGAAAAGAGATTTTATATAAGCTTTCGAATAATTAAGTTGAATTAAGATAACTTATAGGATTATCTTACTTTATACTATAAAAGGATCTATATAATTATACTTAGTAACTAAGGGTATACGTTAGTAATTAAAGCTCTATTAAATCTTAAAAGTATATTAGCTAAAATATTTTCTATTCTTAAGAGCTACTATACTATAATCTTAATATTATACTTTACTATAATAAGGAGTATTTAACGTAAAGATATATTTACTAAGCTTCTTAATAATTGTTTATTAAAACTTATAAATACTATAGTATTATCTATATAAATATAAACTCTATTAGTTAACTAGAATAGAGCCTACTACTTAAATACTTCTTTAAATACTTTTATTTCTACAATGTTTAACTTAACGTGGTTTATCAGCGAGTCGATCATATCACCGAGTCGATCACTTTTCCTTGGCACTACCTCCTCAAACTTCAACACACGTTTTCTTCAACTTTTTACCATGGATATTCAAACTCAAGAAGCGCGAATTACTCTAGCTATCGAGGCTATTCGGTCGTCCAAAAAACTAAGCAAACGCTCTGCGGCAAAGATCTACAATGTACCATATACGACTCTTTCCGACAGAATGGCTGGCCGAACCTACCGCCCAGATTCTCAAGCCAATTGTCATAAGTTGACTGAGTTAGAAGAGGAAGTGATTATTCGGTATATACTGGATATGGATTCCAGAGGATTTGCGCCCCGGCTCGCTGGTGTAGAAGATATGGCTAATTTTATCCTTGAATCGCGGGGGGGAAGACGCGTCGGCAAGCTCTGGGCCCATCGATTCGTACAACGACAACCAGACCTTAAGACGCGTTTTAATCGCGTTTACGACTTCCAGAGGGCCTTATGCGAAGATCCTGACGTGCTAGGCGCATGGTTCCGGCTAGTAGAGAATATGAGGGCGAAATATGGGGTTACAGACTCCGACTTCTACAACTTCGACGAGACAGGCTTTATGATGGGTGTTATTTGTCCTAGAATGGTTGTTACTCGTGCAGACCGACGTGGTAGAGGCAAGGCAGTTCAGCCAGGCAATCGGGAATGGGCTACAGCAATTGCCTGTATTAATGGGGAGGGCTGGAGTATTCCTCCATTCTTGGTAGTTCAGGGCAAGAACCATCTCTCCAACTGGTATACCGACGGCGGCCTCCCACCTAACTGGGTTATGAAACCGACAAGCAATGGTTGGACAAATAATGAAACAGGCCTGGAATGGTTAAAGCACTTTGATAAACACACTACAGCTCGTGCAAAGGGTCTGTATCGAATACTAGTTTTGGATGGGCACGAGAGTCATGAATCGGCTGAGTTCCAAGACTACTGTACGAAACACAACATTATTACTCTTGGACTACCTCCTCATTCATCCCATCTAACCCAGCCACTTGATGTTGGGTGCTATAGTGTGTTAAAACGAGCGTATGGTCGGCAGATTGAGACGTTTATCAAGGCCCATATCAACCATATTACAAAGGTTGAGTTCTTTCTAGCCTTTACAGCAGCATACAAGGAAACAATGACAGTCCTAAACTGTCAGTCTGGATTCCGCGGAGCTGGCCTAGTACCATTTAACCCGCAAGCAGTGCTTTCAAAGCTTGACGTAAGGTTACGGACTCCAACTCCCCCTCGGACGTGTAGTGCCAACTCCCTCCCCTGGGTGTCCCAGACCCCTTCCAACCCAACTGAAGCCCTTTCACAATCAACTCTTGTACGAAATCGTATAGCCTGTCATCAAGGAAGCTCGCCAACTCCACTTTTTCAAACAGTTGCTGCGTTAGCAAAGGGTACAGAGCGAATGGCACATGAGATGACCCTTTTGTCTGCTGAGGTCCGTACCCTTCGCGCTGCAAATGAAGCCCTAAGTAAACGCCGTAGGGCTAAAAAGACTCGTGTCCGCCAAGGAGGGGCACTTATAGTAGAGGATGTACAGGATATGTTAGCTCAGGAGGATGTAGATGAGCAAGTACGACGCGACATGCGTGAGGCGGGGGTTGGTTATAAGGAGGGGCAACCTTCTAGGCGGCGCTGTAGAACTTGTGGAAAAGCTGGTCATAACGCGCGAACTTGTCAAGAAGTTATAGATATATCTAGTTCGTCAGATATAGAGAGCGATAATTAATTTAATATATTGTGGTTGATTTATTTAGGTGTAAAGTTCTGTGCCAAGAAAAAGTGATCGACTCGGTGATATGATCGACTCGCTGATAAACCACGTTATATTAAATATATTATTACTACTTTCTCGATTTATTAACTTTACGAACGCTATATATTATTGTCACGGATGCCAACAAAGGATAAAGTCTATACAGCTTTTGAATCAATTGCTAGAACTAAAACCGTAGGTACGAAGAAATCAAACTAAAGAGAGAAGAGAATCTGAAAGGAGCGAAGTTATTTAAGTTGTTCCAATGCCAAGTCTCGTCACGTGCTTGGCCAAGCGAATGAAATCCTGTCAAATGAAATCCAGCTCCGTCACAATTATTAGATTTCTAAGGCTTGATCTTTTTAATCTATTTATTTATTTAGATAAAAACCTTCTATCTCTTAAATTAAAGTATTTATAAATAATTAAACTTCTACTTTATCTTTTATAAAGAAAGTAATACTATTAAAGTCTTAAACTATATTATACTATTACTCGATATCCTAATAAGCCTCGTGTAACGAATACTCAAACTGGCTAACTAAACTTGGCTGGGTGTTCGCTGGTTGGTATGCTATGATAAGAAGAAGACTATCGGGTTGTTCACTTGGAAGTGAACTCGTTACTTGTATCAAAGAGGTCAAACTAATATGATAAGATTGATAACTAAGTTGAGCACGAAGCTCCTATCTAATGGCAGACGTGCCAGTCTTATATAGATCCTTTCATGTTCGTGGATCGTGCTGGATCATGCAGATCTACGCTCCTGGATCGTGGATCATTACGATCCAAAAGATCCAGGTCACGTGACCTTTTCAATCAA